>LPNX010136046.1:99313-179910 GCA_001517045.1 Pseudotsuga menziesii | reverse complement strand
GTGTAGTTACAGATAGTGCAGAATTACTGGAAGAGTAGGGTTACTTGAAATGCAGAGTTATAGGAAATGCACAGAACATGTGTTACAAAATTAAAGGATGCAATAGTAACATGATTTTGGTAATGAACGAAGTTACAAGAACAAGGTTTTTGGTGTTACAAGAGCTAAAGCAAGCTACAAGAACAAGGTAGCAGGTGTAGCAAGGCAGAGGATTGGTGTCCTCATATTCTTAATGGGTTAGTACTTGGTAGGTTGAAATGTATGAACTAGGGGTAAGTAATTATAGTGAGGATCAGTGCCCTCACCGTGATAATAGGTGGGTTCTTGTCAGATTGAGCAATGTAAGTGGGTCCTTGTAAAGAGGATCGGTGTCCTCGCTAGCTCAACAAAATGGTGCATGTCAAATTGGTGCTTGAAAAGTTGTAACTGGGTGCTTAATCCAGGGATCGGTCCCTCTCAGGTTGAAGCCTATGAAGAATGTAATTCTTGTTTAAAATAAGAAAAACTTTCTGTGGTTTTCTCCTTTATTGGATTTCCACATAAAATATATGTGCGTTGTGCATTGGTGTTGATATTTGTTGATATGATTAATTATGTGATAATTATTTAAAGTTGTAAAAGTAAAAATTGTTAAAATATGTCAAATATTGATTCACTCCCCCACCCTTTTAGTATTGGTGTATTTTGTTGGTTGTGGAACCTGATCTTCCTGATTCATAGATGTTATTGCTTCAATTGTGTTTGGATCCCAACACTTGACGGATGTGGGGGGCTTTCCCCCCCACTATAGTCATCAGGGGGGTCTAGGTGGGGCAATGACTAGTTCTAGAACCCCCCTGGAAGGGGTTTGGGGGAAGCGCCCCCATAGCAAAAATTTATGAAAAAATGCCTTGTAAAATGTTGTAATTTCATAGCCATGACTTGATAAAAAATGGGTGATTTACGGGCCCATGGTTTTGGCAGCCCGTGGTATTTTCCCATGGTATTCCCTTTATAAAATAAAGGCATTGTAATACGGCTGTGTATTGTATTGTTTTTTTTTTTTGACTAGGGAAATCGGCAACTGGGGACGGGCTGGTACTCGCATAACACGGGGTCCAAGGATCCAATCCCGCTACCAATATAAACCTAGGTGAAACCACAGCGCCCTGAACCATGGCCCATGGGTTAATTTGGGGGGATTTGAACTCATGACCTTCCATTCACAAACAATTCCATTTACCACTTGCTCTACCCCCCACGGGCCTGTGTATTGTATTGTATTGTATTGTAGCATTGTAAACGTGATCTCTATGATTGTGAGAGAGAGACTTTGAGAGAGTGGAGAGGAAGTGTAGTGGGGTTGTTGCAGGTTGTATCCGTTCATTTTGTTGGACGGTATAATAATAAAGGACTGCAATTTTTGTGTGTACATAACCCATCTTGGGTGAACCACGTTATATTTGTGTCTCTCTTGTAATGTGTTTAATATTCGCATATTTTTATTGTTTATTGTTATTGCTTTGCGGTCCTGTTTTCTAACATATATTCCAACATGAATTATTTTAGTTACTAATTATTATTTAATTTTACTTTTGATAGCACAAGATAAGGGTCTAGCTAGTGTTTCTCCATGATAGGGTTTTGGTAACCGGATGACTTTGTCTCTCCCTCTAGCTTTAAGTATTGCAACAAAATTAAGAGTGTGGTTGCAAACCTCTGCAAGTCAATTTGATCTTCACTATCCAGCCTCTGTTGATCATGCTGGTGGAACCTTTCCAACCTCTGCAGGTCATGTTGGATCCAGTCACTCAACCTCTGCATTTCATGCTGAGGGCACCCGTTCAACCTCTACAAGTCAAGTTGAACCTCCCCGTCCAACCTCTGCAGGCCATGTTGGACTCAACCACCCAGCCTCTGCAATTCATGTTGGGGGCACACACTCAACCTTTGTGAAGCATGTTGATCCTAACCATTCAACCTCTGTAGGTCATGCTAGTGGAACATGTCCAACCTCTGCAGGCCATGTTGTACCCAATCCCTCAACCTTTGTAGGTCATGGTGGGGTCAAATTCTCAGCCTCTGTGGGTCATGCTGAGAGAAAACAGTCAGCCACTACGAGTCATGTTAACACTGTTGAAAATATTAAGCATTCAAAACACAAGCCCAAGTTTCCTTATAAGCTTTGTGAGGGAGACCACCTTACTTATCAATGCCCTTCCATCATAGAAGTATGAAGAGTTTGGTTCCAGGTCATCCTGTTTTTTAACACCCTATAGTCTCTCAACAACTAGGCTCTTTTTGTCAGGTTGGACCCAGTCACCCAGCCTCTGGCGGTCATGATGGGGGGAAACTCTCAGCCTCTATAGGTCATGGTGATAGCAAACAGTCACCCACTACTATTCATGTTGACACCATTGAAAAAAATGGTCGTTCGAAAGGAAAACTTAAGTTCCCTTGTAAGCTATGCGAGGGAGATCATCTTACTCACCAGTGCCCTACTATCACAGAAGTGCAAAGAGTGTGGTCTGATACTCAAGAATATCTTGTTTCTGAACAACCTGAAGTTTCTCAACAACCTACTCAACCTTTGGTTGATCTAGTGGTCAAACCTTCTTAGTATTTAGTTCATCCCACTCTTTTTTTAGACAGTGGTCTTTATGTGATTGAACCAATGTCATATTTGGTCAATCCCACTCTCCCTTCGGAGAGTGAATTTCATGAAGTGGTTGAATCGATTTCATCTTCAATCTATCCCACTCTTCCTTTGGAGAGTGAAGTGTCTACTAGTCACTTTTTCTTCGTTGGAAGTTCAGAACTTATTGAACAAGGGGGAACTGAACTCGCTTTGAATGAACCCCCACCAAGCTCTAGTATTGCTTCCTTGGATTGGGATAGCCTAATTGAGACATTCCTTCCTTCTGATGCACCTTTCCAGATAAAGGTCAAAGTTGGACAATACACGGTTGCTTGTTGTATTGTTGATAAAGGAGCCTCAATTATTATCTTTTATGCTTGTTCTTGGCGAGGCATGGGGTCTCCTAGCGTTGTGTCAACATCTAGTCAGTTACAGGATTTTGATAGAAGAACTAGTATAACCTTGGGAATTCTTTCTCAACTACCTATTGCTTTGGGTGGGAAGACCGTATTAGTTGATTTCATGGTGATTGACAACCCCTTGGACTTCAATATGATCCTTGGGCATGATTATGTTTATGCCATGCAAGTTGTGGTGTTAACTTTCTTCGTGTGATGTACTTTAATCATGGCGAAGAAATTGTCACTATTGATCAGTTGGATTTTCTTGATCCCTCTCCTGACCCAACTAGAGACCAGGTTTTTCCTTTATTGATTCTCAGTGTCTCGATAGACATTACCTTGCCACAGGTGAGCTATGTGGCCCCATATCCCTTGCATTCAATTCCAACTGAGGAGAAGCCTTTGTGTTCATGTTTACCTTCTCGGGACTCAATACCAGCAATTGATTAGGTGATCCATCTTACACAAACTATGGATGATTCTCTCCACTCTGTTGATCCAACTAAAATTTTAGACATGTGTCCTAGCTGGGATGGTATACTTCCTTATGATAAAGTCTTCCTGGAGTCTTTGATATAGTCTGACCTTCTTTTGGATGTTGGTTCAATTATGACTGAGTCTAACCTTGATTTGCTTTATAAGCCTGATCTTTCCATTAATTGATCTTTTCATGATGATCTTGTTGACTCTCTTTTGGACTCTTCCTTTGATCGGTAAGTCAGTGATCCTAATGAGTTTGATTTTCCTTCTAGATTTTTCAACTCCTGTGATATTGAGTTTGTTTATGCAAACTCTATCTCACTTATTGATTTTTTCTTTTCTTTTGAGGTTGATCTTATTGATCATAATTTTTCCAGATCTTGGCACTATAGATTCCTCTTTGTTTGATTCTTCCTTGACTACACCTTATGTAGAAGATAGCAAAGTTGCATGTGTTTTCACCAAGGTGACCTGCATCATATTTTTTCTTTTGAATATGATTTTGATGTTGTTGTATCTTGGAGACAATATTTGTAGTTGGATTCACAACTTTTTACTGACCTCGCCTTGTTGTTCAAGTTGTAATTGCATTTTCATGTACCCTACTTGTGCATATGAGCCTAATGTTGGCTTCCACATTTTTAGCTCGTTGTATAAGCCCTCATCTCTATTCTCATTATCGCTTAGCCTTGAACCATTTTGCCTTTGCAACTTGACACCTTTTTTCTTGAGGAGACGTTCCCCGAGTGTCTTTATCGTACTCATGTTCCTTGCATTATGTATAGGTTTTTTCCTTGTGCTTGGAACTAATTTCGCCTTCCTATGACACTCATCTCCTCACATTTAGAGCATTATTTTTTCTCTCCTTTTAACTCGTTAAAAACATTAAGGAGGTCGCAAGTTGACTTTTTGGACTCGTTAAAAAACTTCACGAGAAATATATTTTTATTTTTAAGCCCTGGTCTGACTCCTTAAAATTGACTAGATTTTCAAGTTAAATTGTTTGTTTAGAATCGTTAAGGTAAATTGAACAATCATCTGCATAGGTATAAGTTTACCCTTTTTTTCCAGCCTTGTGGATTACTTAGGAAAAACAATAGTTCTGTCACTCCATTTGACCTATTCTATGCACCGTTGGAAAGGTATCTAAGTCAGCAAAAACTTTCCACAAGACTCTAATGTCTGAAAATTCCCAAAAGTACCCTAAAAATGATCATATGTGACCTGTTCATGACTTGTCCTACATGGTACCCGCGTGTTTCACCTATGAACTCGCAACTTTTCCTTCATGCTACACGTGACTTCCCCAAATTACTATTGTATTCACTACTTTTATGCAAGTGAACCCGTGAATCCCTTTGTATTTGCAACTGTTTTCACCACATCCCGCGATTATAACTTTGCATTCACGATTGTTGTCCCTGCAACCCGCGAATACGTCCTGTACATGTCAAAAATAAGTGTTTCTTGAATTTTGGGTAGTTTGGGTGGTTATGAAATTGAATCCTTTGGTTATAACTACTTTGTCTTCAACCCTATATCTTTAGAAATGTATAAATAGAAGGATAGAGGTCCATGAGAAGGGACTTGAACTTTCGCATTGTTATGCTAGAGGAACTGGGACTCTCATTCCCCCCACATTTTCCCTAGAAGTTATCTCCTTATGTTGCAGAGCTTGGAGGCTGAGTTCCTTGGAGAAGAGAAGCAGCAGAACCAAATCAAGTTTTTGTGAGGTGCCTAACTTGGAGAAGGTATACTTGTACTTATTCCATGTTTAATAAAGATGTGATGTCCTTCTTCTTCCCAAATCACTGTCTAATGTATGTTATACTTTTGTTTGTGATCAGATGTTTATGATAATCAGATTAGGTTTTCATATTGCTTTGATTATCATTGCTTTACATTTATTCATATTGGTTTGAGGAAGGTATAATTTGTTTTTCAGGTCTCTTGGAGCAAGAAGAGCAAGAGGAGGATTGAATGGCTGCTTGGCTCAACCTTTGTTTGGCTAAGGTATGAACCATTCTAATCTCTAAACCATGTTTATATATACTTGCAGAACTATATGCATCTCTCTTTCAACCATAGTACGTTGATGGCCTCTTAAACCCTAGCCCTATAGGAACACTTTCCTCTACAACAGGAAGGACCCTAACATCCCCCCCCCCAAAAAAAAACAACATTATCCTCAAGGGTGGAGAAGCAAAAATTTCTTATTTATCTATGTTGGTTCCCATATATCATCCTTACGTTAGGTATATTTCCACCAAATCAATACTTTTTGGATAGTGCACTAGTAGAGAGTACATTCTCATTTTTCAAGGACACTCTCGAGTCGCAACCAAATGGAACCTTCTTCATCCTATTTTGAAAGGCTAGTTTGAATAGTATAATGAGAGCTAACCACTTGCTTCAAACAAGATACATGAAAGATGGGATGAATCTTAGAGTGGATAGGTAGCTCCAATTTGTAAGACATGAGACCAACACATTTGAGGACCTTATAGGTACCATAAAACTTGGGAGAAAGATTCTAGTGGTGGTTGGACTTAAGTGTGGTCTTCTTATACAGTTGTTGTAATACCCCGGTTTTGATCCTTGGAATGTATCAAATCATGTGATGTAAAATGATGTAAATGCATTAGTAAATATTCCTAATGTAGAGCTCAAGGCCAAAGCACAGGTAGTGAATGGATAGGCATATATGATATTGTAAATATCCATATATGGACCATGTGGTTGGCTTATCACAATAATGTAAAGTTATGTAGATGTTATGTTGGAAAAGAATAAAATGGTCCAATATGGCTATGTAAAAATCACTAGAGGAGTTTTCTTCTCAGATTTCTAAAATTCTGTGAGATTTTCTATGGAGTGGAGGAAAAGGCATTCAGAGGAAAATGCATCTAGTAAGTTGGGAAATCCTAAAAAGACCTATTGTTGAGGGTGGACTTCAAATCCGAGATCCTAGTCTGGCTAACATGGCGCTGGGAGGAAAACTTCTTTGGCAACTTTATGCCGAAAAAAATCATCCCGTCAAAAAAATATTTAGGATGAAATATCTCAATGGCAGTTCTTTGAGAAAAATAACCACTTCCTCCTCTCCTACAGAAATTTATTTGGAATCTTTGTAGAAAAGGTATAGATAAATTTAAACAACAATTATATCGAATTCTAGGAAACTGGAAGAAGATTCGATTGTGGGATGATAAAATCTCTGAAAATATTCCCCGCTCTACTGTAACCATGTTAGATGAGATGAAGGACTGGCTTTTGAACAAAGGATTACTTCGGTTGGAAGATATTTGTTCCTGGGATAATAATGGAAATTGGGCTAACTGGTCCTTTCCCGAGCTCCCTGATTACCTTATCGTCCAAATAAATATCTTGCTTGCTGCTCTTATTGGACTAGCTCCAATTCATAGATCCTTTAAAGATAAATGGGGATGGGGTTCTTCTGGTTCCTATTTAGCTACTACAGGATACCTGGAATTTTTAAAAAAATCAAATGATCCAATCCTTCCTCCTGCATTTTGGAAATCGGTTTGGTCTCCATATTGCATTCCCAAAATAAATTTCTTCTCTTGGCTTGTATTGTATAATAAACTGCTGACAGGTGAAAATCTAGTAAAGCGTGGGTTCAACAGTCCCTTCAGATGTTGTTTGTGCACCTATGTGATTTAAATAGTAGACCATCTATTCATTGAATGTGGCTTCTCCTCTATAGTCTGGGAGCTCATTCCCCATGGTCTTAATTGTCTTGTTCCTTTTCAATATTCAATCATTCTACAATTTCAGCACTGGATATCTCGAATTCCAGATTCACGTGGCATCAATAAGGACTGGTTAAAACTCTGGCAACAAATCCCGAAAGTAGTTTGGTGGAATTTATGGATATCTAGGAACAATCTAATATTCAATTATCATCCTGTCACTCCACTAGTCATGGCTAGAAAAATCAAGCGCCACATTGTTGAATCGACAGTTAACTTGAGGTCCCCTTCCTCGTTGTCACCAAATATAGCTAATTGGATTGGCTCCATTCCAATTAGTTTGTCAAAAATTGTATGCATTAAACCAACTATTCCTCCTTCCTGGTGAATTCGTGACCTCATAGTTGATTTTAATTCCTGGTGGATCAGTTCTCCTTCATCATCTATTTTTTTATGGAGCATCTAAGGGAAATCCTAGAGTTTCAGGAGCTGGGGGTCTGGTGTATTCATCAGGTAAGCTGATTAAAACCATTTTTAGTTGGGGGCTTGGTTTCATGACGAACAATCAAGCTGAGAGTCATGCTCTGCTTAAGGCTTGTCAGATCGCTAAGGAGCTCAGCCACAAGTAAGTCCAAATCTTTGGCGATTCTTAGCTCTTGATAAAATCTTTAAATTATTCCATTCAACTTTGTAACACTGATTTAAACAACATTTTATTGAGAGTTTCGAATCTTCTTAAATATTTTGAAAGTGTTGAAACTTTCCATATTCTTCGGGAGTTTAACAGTTCGGCTGATGAATTGGCGAATAAGGATTTCTAGCTGGGTCAAGTTCATCTTAGCCAAAATGGAAAAACCAGTTCCTATTGTTATATTCCTTAAGTGTAAATCATCAAATTGTAATTAGTCTTTACTGCATTTAACTCCCATTCTGAAGGAGATCTTGTAAATTTTGATTTTTTCCTCAAGTCATTCTTAAGATTACTGTGTATTTGGATGATTGAAAATTGTCATTTCAGTCCTGCATATTTTTTCAAAAATAACAATAAAAAATTTACCCGTTTCAGTTAAACAAAAAAAATCACTAGAGGAGCTATGATCCCACTAGAGGGGAAGAGGAAAGGGGACCTATGGGAGAGTAAATCCTCTTTTTCCAAGTTTCATCCTTAGAACTCATCCATTTTCTTCCATGTGCCTTAAAGGATCCATTTACCTCCTTTTGACTTATTAAATCCAATCATTAAATGCACATGTGAGGTTGGCGGGAAAGTCTTCTCATGTAGTGATGGAAGCATGGGATGAATATAATTTTTATGACAATATTAAGAGTTTTTCATTTTGTGATCACAAGTAATCCCCATTGTCTTTTCACCCATAATTTTATATCCATTTGACTCTATCACTCACTTAACAAGCAAAGCTCATACACTACATAGTTTCATGTTTTTCTATCCATTGCCAATTACCAGACTGAGAAATTAACACTAAATTAGCACTATGAAGAGGAAATTGCAGGCATAAGAGTGAATGGTGATGGTTATAGTTGAGAGTAGAGGTTGGAAAAGTTAGGAAATATTCACTTGTTGTTTATTTACTACTCATTGGATGCTTGAGAAGCCAGGAATTGTTGTTATAGGTAATTTCATGAAAGCATACAGTATGGACTCTTTATGCACCCACTAATGAGCACTATAAGGGTTGGGTACTCTGAGGGATTTTTCAATAGAGAAAGAGTAGGAATCCCTTGTGTTGTGTGAGGCAATGGAAGAGAGTTACATAATTGGGATCGTTGAATGAGATTCATGTTGTGCTTTGTGGTGAGCATCCTAGCTAAGCATGAGATCAAAACGGGTTGGGCTGAGAGAGAGTGAAACATGTAGTTGTTTCCTTCTCCCTGGTGGCCTCATAGCTTGATACCTATGGTTCAGTGGAAAATATCTCTTACAAATATGCTTGCTTGGATCGTTTTCAATTAAAATGTAAGTATCCAATGTTGTCTATGAATGTGCAAATTGTATTTGTTTCATGTTATGAAAATCGTATTAGTATGCATGTTGCGTGTGTGAATTGGTTGATGATTCTATTGTATTTTATATTTATGCACCTACACGTTCCTTCTCTATAAATTATATCTCTCGTGAGAGTATAAATTAGTTTGGAATTCAAATAATGGTCTCCATGGGGTGGAATTTTAAACTGTGGTAGTCATAGCTACCCATCTTGTGGTCGGAATGATGAATGGGGATGTTATAGTTGTAGGTGGAGGAATACCTTATCCCATTCTATAAAATGTTGTTCTAAAGAATTTTTATCAGTGTGTTGATTCATCATATTATTATCCATTACCATATTATCCTTAAGAGTGAAAAGAATGTTGAATCAAGTTGTGAGTGTTTTCGTGGTGTTTTCTTGACCTCGTGTACCTTAGAGATGCCTAGAAAGTAGGTATTGATGATTTTTTATGTCCATAGACAAATTCAAAGAGAGGAATTTAAGTGGAAACATAAGTTTTCT
Source organism: Pseudotsuga menziesii (assembly GCA_001517045.1). Classification (NCBI taxonomy): domain Eukaryota; kingdom Viridiplantae; phylum Streptophyta; class Pinopsida; order Pinales; family Pinaceae; genus Pseudotsuga; species Pseudotsuga menziesii. Next base: position 170,186 of record LPNX010136046.1, on the reverse strand, counting down.
TATACCATGATTCTTCCAAAGGTAACCACTGAGCCCATTGGGATTGACACTCTAAAGTAAAGCATCTCAAATAATCTTACTGGTGCTTGTTGACAACTTTAGTTATGGATGCATGGGATGAATATACTTTTATGAAAAATGTAAGCCTCCTTCAATTTATAGTCATAAGTAATGTTAATTTTCTTTCCACAAATCCTCTCATCTATATTGGATTCTATCACTCATTTTCCATGCAGAATTAATACACTACATAGCCTTCATGTTGTATTATCCATTCCTAATACTAAATTGTAAAATTAACCAGAAATTAGTACTGTGAAGAAGAATTACAATCATTAGAGGGGATATGATGGTTGTAGGTGGGCATAGAGGTTGGGAAATATAGGAAACATCTACCCACTAGATATTTGTTGCTAATTGGATGCTTGAGAATCCATGAGTTGTTGTTCAGATAATATTCCAAAATCATTCAATAAGTTGGACTACTTTTGCACACACTAGAGAGCACTATAAGGGTTGGGTACTCTCACGGTACTCTGAGGAACTATTGAGCAGAGAAAGTGTAGGCATTCCTTGTGTTGTATGGGGTAGTGGAAGAGAGTTCAATGCATGGGATGGTTGAATGAAATGCTTGTAGTGCTAAGTGGTGAGTAGGCTGGCTAAGCATGAGAGAAAATGGGTTGGGATGAGAGAGAGTGAAACATATAAGTGTTTCCTTCACCCTGTTAGCGTCATAGCCTAGCTTGGGGGTGGTATCTATAGGTGATACCTATTGTTAGGATTAATTAATCCTCCTTTGTCCAATATAGTCTATTTGGTCATTTTTTCTAACTTAGGGATTTATTATCATTGTACTAGAGTATGGGGGACACACCTAGAGGTTATCTTCCACTTACCGCGTCTGCATGCATGATTTTATGTGCCTATGGGACCAATACCTACATTATATGAGCCCACTCTGAGTTCCATCAATAGCCTCATTTAGTTGGTTGTGGTAAGTAAGTAGTTATGTTGAGTTATCCTCCACTTACAATCAGTTAGATCACTATCAGTTAGCCTAGCGCCATCTTTGCATGAATGCAGGGAGTGTGGCTCCTTTTGTCCACCTACCTCATCATTTAACTGATTGTAAACTAATTTTGACATCCAGATTTAAACTAGTGAGCTCTAGCAATGATTTTTCCACACTTAGTTAGTTAATCAGTGAGTTAGAATGGATAGATTGAATCCTATCTTTAGCATTCGAATTCTACTTATTGTATAATCATTGTATTATTGATTAATGAATGAAGATAAATGTTGTGATTTTCTTATCAATTTTTTTTTGATTAATATGAGATTTGTGTCATGAATTCTTTGCTCAGTGTACATTGATCTTAATTATTCCACTGCTCTTTGTTCAGTGTACATTGATCTTAATTATTCCACTATATAATTCCTTTCCAATAGCTCTCATATTAGCCTGTAGATCTATGGTTCTCAAATTTAACACCTATGGTTGGGTGTAAAACCACTCTTTCATAGCCATATTCTTGGATACTCTTATTTTAAAATACAAATACTCATTGTTTTCTATGAATATGCAATGATTATATATGCTTCCTGTTATGAATATGTTCATTTATGCATTCAATGTGTGTGTGAAGATAGTTTTAATTCTAGTGTGTTTTATACTCATGCACCTAAACATTCATTTCTTAGTTTATGTTTCCAATGGGAGGGTTAAGTTAGCTCTGAATTTGAATAATGGCCCCATAAGCCAAAATTTTGAAACATGAAATTCATAACTATCCCCAATTAGAATGATAGATGGGGACGCTACATTTGGTGACCCATTTTTGTTGCTTAGGGAGGAATTTCTTTGTTCCAGAAAGTATTTAAGTATGCAATATTTGCTTTGATATACAAATGTTTCCCAAGTAGGTATGGATTCTATATGTCCATAGCATGCAATATGGCCATCATCTCTTTTTCATTAGTTGATTTTCCCAACTAGCACTCATAGAGTTGTTTTCTAGTAAAATCCAACAATCTACCTTTTTGCATGAGGACTCCTCCAATGTCTTTACTCGAGGCACGACATTCTAGAACAAAGGTTTTTGTTATCTTAGGAAAATTAAGTACATGGCCATATTTTATTGTACTCAATTGTTTGATCTTGGTTAGTTTCCCCAAATTATGAGTGTTTATTTCAAACCGTGTATAGAGATACGAAGAAGAAAATGTCCAAGCAATATAACCCTTATATGATTTATTGTGTCATTTCCACCATTCAGGACCCAAATAAAAACACCCACTCAAAGTTTCATCATATATATTGTGACGCCATACAAGGAAAGGTAGTGTTCCATCTAAGTAACCCATTATATGGGGTTGTTCCCATCATAATTGGTGAGATTGAATTTAGGAATTATGTGCCACATTTGATTCATTGAATTACCAAAAAGCATAGTGGAGTGAGGAACATTAGGATTGGATGATTCAACCCCTTCCTCATGGGAATGTTGGTCTAGATCTAGGTATCCTAAATATTATGAAGGAAAGAGTGCCATGAAGTGGGCCATCCGGTCGAAACTTACTCCAATTTGGTAAGTCGAGCATTGATGTCATCAAGATTTTATTAATGTTATGAGTGGTTGTGGACTAACTTGTTTTGTAACCCATCATATAGTGTTTCTAGGTGGGAAACATTGAGGAAGAGCTTTCCTCCTTAATTATTACCCATCAAGGGAATGGGTTACGTAAAAGTGGTACCAATGTGAATAGCTTGGTGCAAGTAATTTGTTGAGATGGGTTTCAAATGTTGAAATATTGTAACTTCAAAGGATATTCTAAATGTATTTTACTGATGTAAACCAAGGGAGGTGTTATTATTCCTCCAATGGGTTGTTACTATTGTATTTGGTCAGCATATAGTCATGAGGTAAATCCTCCATTGTAATTCAGGTCATTAGTACCCTAATGAATAACATAAAATGCAGTTTTGAGTCTTCATAGGTGAAGTCGACCCACACAGTTTAGTGGGGACGAATTGTTTAGGGTAAAATTTAGTTGGATCAATATGTATAAATATGAGAACTGTGATTTTTAATTGGACACGGAGTCACTCACTTGAGTAGTGCATTGGAGAGAGAGAGAGAGAGAGATCAGCAAGGAGGATAATACTTATTTTTGGGGTTTTATCTTATAGATCTTATACAAAGGAGGTTTTGATTGGTTTTCTTCCCCTTGAGGGTTTCTCGAGATAAATATTGTGTCTATCTTGTGATTGTGTTTCTATCAGTGATTCTGCATATGCTACTACTGTGAATTTGAATTGAACGCCAATAATATCTAGACTATCTGAAATCTTAAACATCGTATCAGAGCTAGCCTAAATAGGACAGATTTCATAAGGTGAAACTCCCTCTCCTCCCTCCCTAGAAGAAATAGGGTTTTTGCGAAATTTGGAATTTGGAAGATCTACTTGCATAGAAATTTGTGCCTCCCTGGAGCATATATATTGAGCCCAGGATTGAATTTTATGGGTGGTTGAATCTTCGGGAAATCCAAACCCTAGTTTGGCCCTGAACCAGAAAACTGCAAAAAACCAAAACCAAAAATTTTGTAGAGCTGCAACCTCGCAAGTAAGATTTGAAGGGTGAAGATTTGGGATCTCCAGAAATCAGTTGGACCAACCAAATCGCCTCAGTCAAGCGCATATATCGATAAGGTCAGATTTCCATTTTGAGAAATTTCATTTTTTAGTGACCTACTGGATAGGATGGCCCAAAGCACTAAACTTGAGGACAAGCTAGAAGGCATAGAAAACTTCCTATCTTGGAAGTATAGGATTGGTCACATTCTAAAAGAGAATGGCCTTGAGAAGTACATCAAGGATGAGATTGTAGAACCTAAATAATATGAAGATAAGGAGAAGCATAAACAATACCTAATCAAGGAAATGAGGATCATTGTGGATTCTATTAACGATCACTCGATCCCTCAAGTGTCATCTACGAAGACACCTAAGCAGATGTATGGTGCACTTTCCAGAATGTATGAGGGGAGGAACATCAATAGGAATATGAATCTGAGAGCTCAACTAAAGGGCACCAAGATGATCAAAGGAGAATCAATTCAATATTACTTTACAAGGATCTCCCAGTTCAGAGAAAAACTAAGTGCTATTCGAGACACCTTTGATGAGGATGAAATAGTTATGACTTCTCTCAATGGTATCACTAGACCTTGGGACTCATTCATACAAACTCTGTGTGCCAGAAAAGAAAGTATGAAGTTTGACATAGTATGGGAATGTTGCATACAAGAAGAATCTAGAGTAGCTAGCATAGAAGCTCTAATCAGAGAAGATGATTAGGCTCTAGCCATCCATACTAAAGGAAGAAAACAATCAAACTTCAAGAAGATTAATCATAAACCTTCAAAGAAGAAGTTTTAGAAGAAGAAGAAGGATTACTGAAAGTATCAATGCTACAACTGTCATAAGATAGGACACCTTTCCAAAGAGTGTCCATAACCAAACAACAACAACAAAAACAAGAGACATCATGCCCATCTAGCTGAATATGAGGATGAAAAATAAGAAAGACCTCGAAAGAGACTAGATAGAGGTGAATTTGTAGATGAATATGTACTATTCTATGCACTCTCTGGGTCTGTAGCACCTAGAGAAGATACATGGATTATTGATAGTGGTGCTTCAAAGCACATGACAAGGAAGAATCAAACTCTATCAAGACTTGAAGAAAATAACTTTCCCCATAAGGTATCATTGGGAGATGACTATCAATATCACATCCAAGGTATTGGTGAATCAAGATACAAGCTTGACTCTGGGACTTCCATGAAGATGAAGGAAGTACCATATGTACCAGGTTTGAGAAAGAAATTACTTTCCATCTCTACTCTAGATAAGAAAGGATATAGAGTTGATTTTGAAGATGGACAAGTGCTTATGTGGTCCAAAGGAAATACACTTGAAGATGTTGTGGTATTTGGAGAATAAGAAGGAGGATTGTACAATCTCACAGGGAATCCAGAGACATTCCTTGTCCATGATACTATCAACTCAAGTGAACTGTGGCATAGGAGGATTGCTCACATCAACTACAAAGCATTGCCCCATGTGAGCAAGGTGGTAACAAGGTTACCAGATTTTAATATCGATCATGAGGGAACTTGCAAAGGATGTGCAAGAGGAAATAACATCAACAATCCCTTTCTGAAAAGTGAAACAAAGACTAAAGTTACGTTGGAACTAATTCATTCTAATGTATGTGGTCCTATTCCCTCCATATCCTTAAGTGGATATGAGTATTATGTCACATTTATTGATGAATATTCAAGAAATGTTTGGATATAATTCTTGAAGAACAAAAGTGAAGTGTTCGGTAAATTCAAGGAATCCAAATCCTTGATAGAGAACCACTCAGAAAGAAGAATCAAGACATTGAGATTGGATAATGGTGGAGAATACACTTCAAAGGAATTTGAAGCATTTTTTAAGGAGGTAGGAATCAAGAGGGAACTAACCACTCCCTATAATCCCCAATAGAATGGTGTTGTGGAAAGAAAGAATAGATCCATTATGGAAGCAGTGAAGACCATGATTCATGATGAAGACCTCCCCATGCACCTATGGGATAAAGCAGCAAGAATATTCGTATATGTGCATAATAGATTATCTCACATTTCTCTTGGATTCAATACTCCTGAAGAGATGTGTACAGGAAATAAACCTGAAGTGATCCATATCAATATATTTGGTTTTCCAGTATATGTACATATTTCGAAAGAGAAGAGAACCAAGTTGGATCCTTATGGAATGAAGGGAATATTTGTTGGATATTGTGAAGTCTCCAAAGCCTTCAGGATATACATTTCAGGATTCCATCATATTGATATTAGTAGGGATGTAACATTTGATGAAGAAACAACTCTTAAGAAATCTAGAATGTGTCAGCTTGAAGAAGCACATGAAGAGGATGTGCCTCCCAAAATGGTAGAAGCTAAATCCTCTTCTAAAATAGTAGCATCTGAATATCATGATATGCTAGAACCTCAAGAACCCCCTATTATGGATATCTCTCAAAAGATAAAACTTGTTTGGGTAAGACAAATCATACAGGAAGTAGAGAGATATGGAGCTCCATAAGGCTCCACAAGAACCAACAAAAGATCAAATCCATACTCTAGTTATGTAGCTTTGATGTGTGACCTTGTAGATCAAGAACTTACCAGTTATGAGGAAGCTGCATAGAAGAAAGAATGTGTTGAATAAATGACGTAAGAATACTATTCGATAATGAAGAATGATGTTTGGATATCTTACCCAAACTAGAAAACAAGAGTGTGGTATCTTCAAAATGGATCTATAAGATAAAACATGTTACCAATGGAAGTATTGAAAAGTACAAGGAAAGATTTATGGCTAGAGGATTCTCTCAGAAATAATGGATTGATTATGAAGAAACATTTTCTCCAGTAGCAAGGTACACTTTAATTAGAACCCTCATGGCACTTGCTTCCATGATGAAGTGGGACTTACATCATATGGATGTAAAGGCGGCCTTCCTTAATGTTGTGATTGAGGAAGAGGTTTACATCAGGCAGCCACAAGGATTTGAAGTCGAAGACAGAGTGACTCATGTATGCAAGTTGAAAGAGGCTATGTATGGACTGAAGCAAGTGCCTAGAGATTGGTATGGTAGAATAGATAGCTTCTTGACAATATTGGGCTTTACCAAGAGTAAAGTTGATCCTAACCTTTATATGAAGGCTATGGATGATGAACCTATCATACTATTACTGTATGTGAATTATCTATTTTTTATTGTAAATGGGAAATAGATCACAGATTGCAAGAAGAATCTAGTTGAAGAAATCGAGATGAAAGATCTTGGATTTATGCATTATTTCCTAGGGATGGAAGTGTGGCAGAGCCCAGAAGGAATCTTTCTGAAATGAGGAAAGTATGCAGTAGAAATAATGAAAATATTTGATATGTTGGATTGTAAATCCATGGCCACACCCATGGACACCAACCTGAATTTGTTGTCTAATGAGACATCAAAATTAGTGGAGATGACTCAGTACAGATAGATTATTGGGTCATTAATGTATATGACGAACACAAGGCCAGATATATGCTTTGCTATGAAAACTTTGAGTAAGTACCTATTTAAACCTAAACGGGTTCACCTAATAGCTGCAAAGCATGTGATGAGGTACCTAAAAGTTACGATATATTTGGAGCTTTACTATGGGAGAGATCATGACTACAGATTATATGGATATACATATTCAGATTGGGCAGGAAGTGCCGCAAACAATAAGAGAACCTCGGGTGGATTTTATTTCCTGGGATCCACCATGATCTCATGGTTTAGTATGAAATAGTCCAGTGTTGCTCTCAGTATAGTTGAAGCAGAGTACATTGCAGCTCTCTTTGCTAGTTGTGAAGCGATATGGCATAGAAAACTTATGTCAAGGTTATTTGACATAGAGTTGGACACTACATTTATTCTTTCTGACAACCAGAGTTGCATAAAGATGACAAATAATCTAGTGTTCCATGATAAATCAAAGCACATAGAAATCCGATATTTTTATATAAGGTATATGGTACAAAAGGGAGTTATTAAGCTCCAATATGTGAGTATCGATGAGCAAGTTGTTGATGTACTGACCAAGCCTATGTCTTAAGTAAAGTTTGAATATTTATGTGAAAAGATTGGTGTAGTTCGAAAATAATTTCCTCGCAAGGAGGAACTGTGATGGGACTACAAACTTTCCTTGCAAGAAGGAATGATGAAGATATGAACCCTCCTCGAACAAAGGGGGATTAGGTTGATAATATGGATCCTCCCAGGAAAGAAGGAGTGATGACAAGACTGACATCGATGATGGGATGACAATGATGATGAAAAGGTTCGACATTCACTTGTGGACAATAGTATTAACTCTTGAGGATGGTAGGTATAACACTCTGTGCATGAGAGTGTTCCTTACTAGCTAAGGATGGCCCTGCAGATGTTACTCTCGCATGGGGAGTACCCACATTCATTTGTGGATACCGTAGAATAACACTCACTTGGGATTGTTCCTAAAATCAGTGCTATGGATTCTCTATGATGAGTCCTCATGGATGTCGTAATATAACACTCACTTGGGAGTGGTCCCAACCTTAGTGTTAAGAATGTTCTACGATGAGAGCCGAAATTTTTTATGCGGTTGAGTTTTGCTCTACAGACAATAATCTTGCATGGAAGAGTATGCCTACATGTAATCATAGATACCGTAGTATAACACTCACTTGGGAGTGGTCCTAGCCTTATTGGTATGGATGGTCTACAATGAGTCCTCACGGATGACAGGGGTTGCATCTAGGTGTGGTCGAGATCTACATTCAGTTGTAGATGATTCAGTTGATCGATATTGTGGATCAGACTGATGAAATATTGCATCATCCTTGGACTTGTGTCCTAAAGAGATAGGGATTGATCATCCTGCAAAGAGATCATGTGTATTGTAGGTAGCATGGTAGAAAATGATCAAGTAGATCAAAGTACGACAGTAAAGGATCAAGTAGATCAAAGTGCGGTTGCAAAGGATCAAGAAGGATCGAAATTTTGTTGCAAAGGATTGAAAGAATCAAACTTATCCTGCAAAAGATTGAAATAATCGAAGTTTTGCTACAAAGGATCAAGAAGATCAAAGTGCTGCTTCAAAGGATCGAGAAGATTGAAGTGCTACTGCAAAGGATTGAAGCATTGTTGCAAAGGACCAGAAGATAGAAGTGTTTCTAATGAAGGATCGAAAGATCGAAGTGTTGCTACCAAAGGATCAAGTGATCGTGTGATGCAAGAGATTAATACATTAAAGAGTAACTATTCCAGTTACTAGTTGTGGAAATTTCTTATGACGTATAGATGTAATACCTCGATGTTTTTGAAGATATTGTCTCTTTTTTCTCCTATAGTCTATGATGATGTTGTCAGTAGAATAACCTTCTGGTTAAGGGAGGTTGTTGAAATATTATAACTTCAAAGGATATTCTAAATCTATTTTACTGATGTAACCCAAGGGAGATGTTATTATTCCTCTGGTGGGGTGTTACTATTGTATTTAGTAATCATAGAGTCATGAGGTAAATCCTCCATTGTAATTCGGGTCATTAGTACCCTAATGAACAATATAAAATATTGTTTTGAGTATTCCTAGGTGAAGTCATCCTATACAGTTTAGTGGGGCCGACTTGTTTAGGGTAAAAGTCAATTGGATCAATGTGTATAAATAGGAGAGTTGTGATTCTTATTTGGACACAGACTCACTCACTTGAGTAGCACATAGGAGAGAGAGAGAGAGACAAATCAGCAAGTATGAGAATACTTGTTTTGGGGGTTTTATCTTATACATCTTATACAGAGGAAGTTTTGTTTGGTTTTCTTCCCCTTGAGGGTTTCCCAAGAAAATATCGTGTCTATCTTGTGATTGTGTTTCTATCAGTGATTATGCATATGATATTGTTATGAATTTGAATTGAACACTAATGATATCTAGTCTAGTATATGAAATATTAACATGAAATAAGAGTCTAAAGAGGTGGGTCCATAGAAAGAGTTATTGTAGAGTGGCACCAATGTTATCAACACTATGCAAGGATTTTGTTGATATACGTCTAAAATAAGGGTGCAGGAAAGACCTTGACCTTTTTTTCTTCTTTTTTTCTACTCCTAACGAAGTGGTACTCCCACCCAAATATTACTACATTGATAGAATTCCCAAATTCTTAATGCTGTAAATTATACAAGAATTCCATGGATTGGTCATAGAGGACAAGGCTTCTAGGCTCCTAAATATAAGGGAATGTTAGGTGTTATATATATTCGATATAAGTGTAAGGTCAAATGGTAGTACTCACCCAAATCTCTTTGGTAACTAACTAAGGAGGATCGATCTTTTCCTTTCCCATACTACCTGATTACCCATGTACTAGACATTAATATTCCCAAGTGTTATGCTTGTTGTCACTATAGTAGCAAGACTTCCAATTGGATTATCTAAAGCTATTTTTAGGTTACGTAAGGAAATTCTGATACACCCAAGGGTACATGGGAGTAAAATGTTGTAAACAAGTGTTGTCTGATGCGATAATAATCAAAGGTGTACCAACAAGGGTTACAAGGGTGCCTAACCACTTGAAACCCTTTGTATTTATTGCATGAAGTATTCCCCAACTACATGTTTACCCATTTCTAATAGATCACTTTATTATTTATAGATGACAAAATATGTCTCTAGCCTAAAACAAAACAAAACAAAAGACTAATTTTTTTGGCTCAAGAAAGTTATATGGTACCAAATGTTTTATACCTTGATAGGATAATAAGAAATTCATATAAAAAATAATAGAATAAAACAAGATTTTAGAATGTAAAGGGAAAAAATACCATATCAATAGACAGTTGTAGATAACCAAATGTTGCAATAGAAATACCTTTATTGATGAAAACATCATTCACTTGCCTCTTTGAGGGGGAAACCTGCAAATGAATAAAAATACATTTAAACTATACTTCACAACAAATATTTTCACCTTTTTTTTAACAGAAACTGTAAAAGGGGTAGTATTAAATAGGCTGTGCATAGCCATACATTACAAAAAAAGCAGTAACTGAGAGTTCTTGCTATTCAAAAAAGGAAAAACCAAAATTGATCCAGAAGGGAGACCAAAGAACTCCACACAGATTTTTTACATAGATTCTAAGGACTGAGGTAGTATATACCCTAATAAACTGTTGATTAAGGAACAGAAAAAAAAAAAAACATTAACTAAGAAAACCATTTAAAATTTGCCTAGGTGCTTCATTGGTTGAACTACCGACTCCTCCTCCATAGGATGGGTTGCTGCTGCAGGAGTTTCGTGATCCTGATTGCCTTGATTCATGCTTACCAAACGCTGGAGGTATTCTTGGATTCTGTCCACCTTGCCCATGATTTCCTTGAGGTTCATCTCTATGTCATCAATCTTGGAGTCGTGGTTGCTTATCTGATAAGAGGTGTAACTGATCACCTCCCCCATATTCTTTACCTCTTGAGCAACTTCCTTGTTATCCATGATACCAATAGCCATCATTTCATACAAACGCCTAAGATTTTTCTTCAAGTCTGCAATCCTTGCATTCTCATTCGCTGGGTCCATTTTGCCTTGTCTAGGATTGTGAAATTCAAGAGATATTCTACAGAAGCTGTTATGGAGATCCTAAACTGCACCTTCAAAATCTTGAGCCTAAACTCCACAATAAAAATTACCGAGAACCTAGTTGAGAATGCTAATTTCCCACAGGAGAGAGTCACAGTATTTCTTGCTTCTACAGGAGAGAGTGTCAACCACTCCTTCCTTCCACCCAGAGCAATTACATCCAAGAACCAAGTTACTTCCAGCTATAAAAAACCAATCATCAACAGGAATATTGAGCCCAAAACTAGAGTTCGAACACCGCAGAGGATCGTCAACATGGGGAGAGAAGAAGCAGGAGAAGAAAGCGACGAGAGCCAACCTTTCTTTAACAAAAACCCTAGTAAGAGGCAAATACTTCCATGGAATCTCCTGCAAAACACCCTCATTTACACCTGTGATAACATCCAGCAGAGTCCTCTCTGGAAAAAATGCAGAGCGAGCAAAGATCAAACCATTGTTCAAAGAAACTTGAGGATGAGGAAGGCTTCGGGAGGAAGACATATTGCAAGGGTTGAAAGGACCTAGAGCTTGTGAACTGGGGCAGCATTTACGCTGAGGGTGATGGGATTTAAGGGCATCGAGGATCGAGGAGGGGCCAGTGGGTAGCAGGAACCACGTGGAATCATCATGGGAGATGGTAGGACGACGTGTTAAATCATTGGAGCCTTCACTTAAGACCATGGCGAGGGGATCAATGAGTTGTGGGTTAAGGATTTTTTGCCATAAGTTCATTAGGGAATGGGTTTGAGAGGGGTGTCTAACCCATTAAGTTGGAAATGACCTTGGGGTAGAGAGGCCCCCGCATTTGCCAAGGGATCAGCTACAACATTGTTTGAGCATAGGATATGATAGAATTCATAGTGTGTAGATAGGAGAGGAATGATTTTATCATACAAGCGGTGACACTTTATAGATCCAGTGGTGTATCCATTGAGCATTTTATATATGACATGTCTAGAGTCTCCAAATATCGCTACCCTGCAGAGATCAGTGTTGGCTAGAGTTTTCATTCCCTGAAGGAGAGCCATCCATTCAGCCTCATTATTGGTCCTATAGCCAAGACCCCAAGAGAAGTTTTGTTCAATTTGTCCTTTAGTATCCAAAAGGATCCCTCTCACACCTGCCACGCCTGAATCTTATCACCTTGCTTCAACTCGTTTATACAGTTTCTAAAGAAGGAATTTTCTAGTAGGTGGAACCTTTTAGTAATCCTTCTTACTAAAGGAACTATCTAGTAGGTTGAACCTTCTTGTAAGTCTTCTTACAAATATTGATTTCACACTATATTTCCTTCATGGTCCTTCTTTAATATAGATGGCCTCAATTCATAGAAACCTATCTATTTATTTAAGGGGATTATGATAGGACTCTAAAAATTATTTTGTTGTAAGGTATTTTACACAATCCTCTTTGAAGCAAAGGAAGGAAAAACTTTACTCTTCAATAAATCCTACTTTATGGCCCCTATAGGTATGTATCTAAACATGTGCATGTTTCAATTATGTTGGAATGATAAAAAAACAATAGAAGTGATGAATGAGATTCCAAGATAATGTTTTTATTAACATACATCATTTTCACTAAATCATAGCGAGCAAATCCCAATAATGATGCACGACAATGTGCTGATATGATGAATATACACTAATCCAAGAGGACCTTCTATAAATAGGTTTGGGTATATATCCAAACCAACAATAATGGGACCACATAACCACAATTGACAATAAATGTCCATAAAAGGTGGATTGGAATCCTCGATGGACATGGTCAACTCAAATAGTAGTCGGACGATCGACTTCCTAAAAGTGTCAACTCCCTCAATCCAACAAGATGAGATCTACCAAGATCCTGTTGTTCCAACATCCACCCATGAACTTAATTTGGAGGACAAACAAATTACACAACATCCTCCCCTTAATTTTACGTGAACTACAAATGTTGATTAACCTCGTTGCAGTAACATTTTCCAAAGAAAATATGAACAACTATCACCAGCATACTAATCAAACTTAGGTACAATTATACACCTAAAAAAGTATGAAAACATTGTCACCTCAATCATCCAATCCATTAAATAAGATTCCATATTATTATCCAAAACATTCTCAGTCAATCCCTAAACTAAACAACAAGGCGACACATTCGAGTCAACTAGTCGAATAGATAATAAAGAACAATAATATAAGACTTTGTCCATCAATTGAAAGCAAATTAACCTCAAAGGAACCCAATAAACAACTCAATCAAGCTCAATAATCAACTAAAAATTCAAGTTGGGTTGACATAGCATCAATTCCTCTCCCCATAAGCACAACTATGGGACAATAACAACAAACAAATATTTCAGTCAAAACTCAATCAACTTATACCACTGGTCAAACCACAATCGACCATACCAAAAAAGGATCAATATCAAGAAAGAGGAGGATTGTACTGTTGTGGAGTCAAAGAAATACATGTGTAAGAAGTCGTCAAATATCTATTCAATTGATTCCATGAGAATTATTCAATCCAAGCACATGTAATTTAGGCAGTTGGTACTGGTCCATGATTTTTTCTTTCACATCTTTTCTGCAAAATTATGAAAACATAACTGCAATCCAAAAAATATTGATTCCTGGGAAAATTTCTCTAATTATTATGTTGAGGATTATCAGATGGAAAGGATCCTTGTTTTGGTTGAACAAAGGATGTCAGCTAAGGTTCTGCTTCACTTATTGGTGTAGAACAACCCTGCACATCAATAACAATGTCATCTGCAATAACATTTTCAAATTTTTGCATGTTAGGAATGACCAACTCATCAATCTTCTTAATAGAAACTGTTAGTGCCAAAAACTGTTCTCAGACTACAGAAGAACAAGCCAACACAATCTCATAAAATAAAATCAAGTAAAATAGGTTTTTAGGGTTTTGGTTGTGCAGTTTGTAAACAAGAGGGTAAAAACTTCACAAAGCTAAATCAAACACTAAATCATGCATAATTGAAGGATTGATATGCATAACATATAAAATATAAACCAGATACAATAATCACAGCATTGAATCCCATCCACACTTAACAAGCATTTCATGAATAATAACCTCAAACAAGAAATGAATCTATCAATTGAGTGATTAAACAAATCAGAAATGAAACCAGCAAATAGGCTAAATAGGGATTATAGTTGCATATATTTCATAATCAGTCACTTAAAAAGTACATAAGAGTTTTTGACACTTAGCTTCATAAACCACAGCTTGATAGCCTCCCCTTGTAACAAAATTTGAACCCTTGCACTGTACCCTTGTCCAGCTTTTATAATTACAAAGAATTAGTTCTATATTCCCTTCATTAGGTCTAATTTGAAACTACTCAGCAGTTACATTAACCAACTTTCAACTAATTGACTAAAAATAGCAAAATCGGATTCCTGGTAAATTTGGTGAATTTCTGAAAAATAGGTGGCAAAGAAGCTTTCATATCTCTCGATCCATGACACCTGTGTGAAAAAAGAGAGATGGTTTTGTGAATGGGTCCATTATGGACAAAAACCTCTCTTGGTTTTTAAAAATTCATCTCCAATCAATCATAATATGCCTCGCAAGATGAAGACTAATACAGGAAAATATTAAATATTTTTAAAACCCTAAAAAATAGGCTGTAAAGATTAAATTGAATCTTTAAAACCTTGATAGATGGTTAAAATTTGAGAGAGTATTTTGTGAATGGTTATATTTTGAACAAAAACCTCTTTTTGTTTTCTAAAATTCATCTCCATCAGCTCGTGATCTACACTCAATTGCAATAACCCAAAACAGCAAAAACAGAGCATATTTCTCAATAATCTTTGCACACTTCAAGTCTTGCAATGGCTGTTATTTAACTATTTTATTCAATCACAGTTGTGATGTATTCACTACCAATGAGTTCTATGTGGCTTCCTCCTATTTCAGACTATTTCTGTACATCCTGTTCAGTGTCAACCCTAGCTTCATCAGACAATGACTTTTCCTCATCTTCAGACTGCACTGTAATAAGAACTTGTTCTAGTTCTTTCACATTTTCCTTTGCTCCTTGGTTTATTTCTTCATGAAAATTATATTCTATAGGATCTACTTCTTTCATTTATTCCTTTGAAATTTCATTTTCCTCAATATTGGTCTGTTGTTCAACTTCAACATTTTCATGTACTTGAGTCATAGATTTTTCTGGTACATTATCCTCTTCAATCTTAATTGTGACTCTCTTTTTCAGCTTCTTGACCAAATTATGATATTTATTCAACTATCTTTTCTGAGCTTGATCTTCCTTCTCTGTTTGAAATCCAGACCAAAATAGAAAATAATCCCATGTTTTCTCTTTCATTCGAAGCACAGTACTTATGACTAGCTTTATAAGCCCATGATGAAACACAGATTGTTTAGTGTGGTCTTGATGCTCCTTCACCCTACTAGACATGTTTTGTAAACTTTTAAAGAAAAATAATGGAAGATTTATCTTTGCTTCATGGCTAAGATGCTGCAAAAACCTGAAATTATACTTTAAAAAAAATGCAAATCTTCCTTCACAAGTGATATAACTTTGCATAATTTTTATTGGCTCTATCCATTCTATTTTAAATTTCTGGATATGTACTCCTTTACCCCAGTCTACTACCACATCTGGAATTAGGTATTTATGTGCATCAAAGATAAAAGGTACTTTTTAAAACCAGTATTCACCTTCATCTGGGATCCTTGTAGCTTCTGCTATCAATTCTCTAGTCAACTCAAACTTCAAGGTTTCAAAAGTAACAAAATATTTATCCAAACACTGAGCAAACTTATAAGAGACCTCTGTGTGATACCCATCAATTTTCTCAAAAAATATTAACCATCCTGCCTCTAAAAACAATCTTGCACAGTCTGGGAAAGTCTGAACCAAAGACATGTCTGAAGGTTCAGCTCTATTTGTTTTACCACTTCTTTTCATTTTAAATGACTATCAAATTGCTTCTTTCAGCAAAGAATTCTAACTCTGTTCATATCTTGACAAATTTGATAGACAATTATATGTTGGGAAACTAAACCTCTGGACTATATTTTATCACTTAAACTGATAAATGTCTTAATTCTATTGACAGAAAATTCAACATTTAGTATCAATTAGGTTTACATACTAGCATTCTTCATTAAATTCCATAATTAATCTTCTGTCAGTATAAACCCAAATACATGGACTATGATAGCAATTCACCTCCTACCTGTCAGAATAGTGAATCCAACTGCTAGAATTGTGTTTTCTTGTCTACTAGGTGTCCAATTCCATTCCTTAATCCTCCTCTGACCGGCATGATAGTTCCAAACAATCGCCCTTCAAAGCCCTAAATTACCGACCTGCTTCAAAACTTGATTACAAACTGCCAAACTTTGCCACGAACTTGTATGCTCTTCATGCGCCTCAAGAGATGAGTAATTCAAGGTGAATTTTCCTCATCATGGATAATTATCAATGTTCCACTACTCTGTATCATAACTTACACACCACTGCAACTTACCCTAATGATTTCTTTCTTGAACTGTTAACACCTGTCACAATGATCACTCTGGCCAAGAACGCGTATCAAACCCATTAACAAGTGTGAATGACCTCTCCTATGCGCAAATTTCCAAAACTTTGATCCAAAAATCATTATTTTCAAATAGCGTGATTTTCTTGTAGCGCGCATGTGTAACTTTTTCAGGCTTGCGCTACAAGAATACTTATTTTATGATTTTTTTAACCAAAACTCCAAACAAAGTGTTATTTTTTGGTAAATAAGTTTAAATAAGATCTTATGATATTTCTTTAGAACCTTTCAGAAATATATACATCCTCTAAGCCCATAAAAACCATGAAATTAACTAAGTAAAGCCAAAATTAAAAAGAAAACCTATTAAATCAACTATAAACATAAGCCTAAAATAAAAATATTTTAAAAGAAACCAAGGTCAAAACTTTAAAACAATAAGAAAAATCATATTTTTAAGACAAGCAAATGGTTCAAAAATAGAAAACAAAAACAGGCTATAACAGAAACAACAATGGGTTTCTCTTCCAACAACTCAATCTAAACTCATCTTGCAACAAATAAAAATTTCCTACTATTAGCAAGGCTAGGTGTATGCAATGAGGTAGAAACATCATATCTAATACATGTTCTAGTCTATTTTAGCTCAAGGGTAGTTGGGACGACAATACACTGTCCATTCTTCCCAATTCCTGTATCCTCCTTCGGTATATCCCATCAGTTTTAACTGTCAATACCCAATACCAATAGTGTGTTTCTAAAAAGTAGGAGAAATAACATCATTAGTAGCCAACAAAGCATGAGAACAATACAAACATAAACTTCATCTCTCTTACAAACAACTAGGATACAAAAAGAGGAGTCAAATATAGAAGAAGTAATCATTGGGTCAAGACACTTAGTGACATCATCCTTCATCACATCACTTTGTAGTAAATTGACTTCCAACTCAAGGTTTTGTTTGCAATCCTTCAATCCTTGAATGGTTTCATCTTTATCATTTAGCTACAAGAAAGAATCATAATATTCTGTCAAATCATTATATTCATCAAACAACCTATTATTATCTACTTGAAGAGGAGAAACTTCTTCATGAAGTTCATTAATAGAGGTATGTAGGTGGGCAACCTCATTTTCTAGTTGGGAGTTGGTATCTCCTATTCTACTGATTTTTGTCTATTCTATTCAACTAAATATAAATTATCTCCAAAATCATCCACATGGTTTTGAAATATTGTTTCCATAGTGTTTTCCAAGGCATAAATATTCCCAAATTTCTCATCAGTCCTTCATAAACAATAGTCTGAAAAAAGGCAGATTCATCCTATAGTTGGGCATGACCTATCTCCAATTAAATTTTCAATCTTTGATTTAGAAACAACAATGTACAAGTCATTCATTTCTTGATGAAGTTTATCATAAGATTCTTGCAAGGAAATAGTCTTGTTCTCATGAGTCTCCTGCAATTTCTATAAATCCAAGGCTTCATCTTCATCAAAGATACCCATATTTCGATACATAGTTGATACATAGTTAACAATCCATCTCAACTCAGGTGGTTATTCAACCCAGTGAGCTAAATATAAAATATATATACCAACCAATAAAGAAATTATATCTTATCAATAAAGAATAAGCACAACATTTCACAGCACAACAAGGTACCCTTGAGGCTTATTCAACAATACAATTTTGATAACATGTATAGAAATACTCAATCCAGATAATGCTAAAACAAAATTTCAACCATAATGAAGTAAATAATTATGCTACACTGGCCAAATAAGGCACCAAGAATACTACAAGATATCAAGCCAAATATGAGGTAATAGGCAAAATTCTTACCATCATTAGACCTCATAATCGACCCCAATGAAACTAAATATGCTCAAACACTTTCAACATACTATAGTAAAGAAGACATGGCTAACATATAACTCAAACTTGAAATCGATGTTGAGGGAAATTTTTGGTTAGTTAATGCAAATTGACCATACACGATTCAAATTTCAATGAAACAACATTAACCATATGCTGAAAGTTGATGGTTCCAAAATGTAATACCCCAATGGTAGGCCCTGTACATTGGTTATTTGCTTGATTTTCTTTAATGAGTTTGTCCTAGGTGCCAGGACCATGGACACCTAATGAGATGGATTTTATTTTTATTGCAATAATTAGTATTATTATTATTATTATATCTAAAAATAATTGCATAACATGAGAACAACGTTGTTGGGGGGGCTCTGTAATGTCATATGAGAAGGGGTTGGGGTTAGGAGTTGTAGCTCCCCCTAACAACACTATTTCCCACTTAATTTCATTAATTTTGGGCTATGAAGGTTATAAAACCCATAATTAATTACTTTCATGCAAATGCATGTGTAATCTACGCCCTAGGTGAGAATATTCTTCATATAGTTAGAAGTGAGGCCCACTTCCATTTCACACATGAGATATGTGCCTAATTGACTAACTATGGTCATGCACTAAATATTGAGTTAATGTCAATTAACTTCAATTAAATTGAGTTAGGTGGAGTTAATGTTAGTTAATTCCAGTTAAATTGAGTTAGTTGCAGTTAATGTCAGTTAATTTCAACTAATATGGAGTTAATTTTGATTGAGCTTAATTGAGTTAAGGGAATTTAATTTAATTAATTTAAAATATTTTCAATTAAATTGAGTCTTTGTTTTAGTTACACTAGTGAAACTAGTTATGACTCAAGTAATTAAAGGTTAGCCTATGATTAATTAAGTGCCTAATATAGGAATTCGAGTCAATTTTGAGTTTAGTCGAGCATTTTGGTTAATTTAGAGTCTAACTAAGTGCATGGGAGTGATCAAGGTCGAATTGAGTCAATCCTTGTGAAATTGAGTTGTCTCCAGTGCATGGGAGTAATTTATGGGTGATTCAGAGTCTGTCAATGGGGGTTTGTGGAGTTAAATTATTGAAGTCAAATTATCCATTCATGGGAAGTTTCTATGTGGTCTTTTAGAGTCAGAATCAGTGAATTCAAGCACCTAAATGAAGACTTGAATGAATCAGTGAGTGGTGCTTAGGAAGCGCAAGTGATTTGGGAGTCCTTCCTCAATGGCTTACAGTAGTCCTGTTGGAGAAAATTCGAGTTCGGAAAAAGGATTTGAATTTCTCTAGGAAATCATTATTTCATTGTTGTGTAGGTATAGAAGCACACCAAAGTAGGGATCTAGGAAAATAGTGAATTTCCAAGAGAGAATTGGTCGATACTTGCACAGGTTTTTACAGTGGTTCTGTCGATTGATCCTGGAGATCAGTGTTTTTGTTTTCTAGTTTCCCTAGTAGGGATATGAGGGTGGTACATGGTTTTTTGTTCCCTATGAAGTGAATGATCTAGTAGGGGTTCGGCTTGTGGGATTAGAAGGATAGCGTTTCTCGTTGCATTTGAATGCTCCAATGGGGGTTCGAATTTTTGGCTTGCTTGGGTGGTCGAAAGAGTTGTTCTAAGAGATCATCCAATATGAGAGGGAATAATCATGTGTGGACATATCATCCTGATCACACTAAGACCCAAGGGAGAGGAGGATAATACTAGATAGGTTTCTAGGGCCAGTGATCTCAATCTCTAAATTCTCCATTGTGGATTCAAATTGAGAAAGTGATGTTAGAGGTCAGAGGTGGCGTTCTAGGAGGGGGGGGATAATATCAAGAATGACCATAGCTTGCCTTTATGGTAGAGAGGGGAAATTCTAGGAAATGAAGAGGATCAACCATTATTATCAACCTAGAAGAGAACTTCTAGTGTAGGATTCCAAAACCTCGGCTCGGGGGGATATTCTAGCGGGAAAACACACACAAAGTAAAGATCACAGGTTGGGAGGAAAGCTATCGTGTTGCCGCCAGTTGCACACAATTAAGATAAGTTCTTTAACAATTTTATTTGATATGCATGAATACTATGATGTATTAGGAAGATTGCATGTTCATATTTAATGTTGATGTTAAAGGTAGATTTATAATATACTAGTTTTCTTGTGGATTAGAAGCTTCCTAGTGAACACGTACTTATTTGTGCTAGTATGTGCACTGTGATTTGCAAATGTGATTCTAATTATGAAATATGATATAAGATATTATAGTTGAATATGATTTTTATGTATTAGGTTTACTCTTAAGCTTTAAACTTTGATCTATGGAAAGAAAATGGTTAGTCGTTGCTATGTTATGAATTCTTATTTCTAGTACCATTAATTGGATTTGATCAAAGATGAATTGTGTCATGTTTTAGCTATATTTATTTAGGTGATTGGTTCTTATATGGACTTTCATGTGGTTGAACATTAAAGCCCCATATTAGGTAATTCATTGGTTAAAAGAAGATACTTGATATTTAATTCATGATAAGAAACTATGTATAATTTCCTATGCTAGTAGAGTTGTTTTCTATGAAGAGATAGTATTAGGAGACCAATGTTAATGGAATTTAAATAGTTAGCACTGATATTTCTTGACATCCATATAATATTTGCAATTTCTCCATATTTTATTGTTCATTTGGATTTTTTATGATAGTTTATGTAGCACTAGTCTTGAAACTAGATGTTTAAATTCTTGGTTGTATTAGCCTAACTAGTTAGCTAGGAAAGTTTAAAATATTGACCATAGAGTAGATCTGCTTAAGTGAAGTAATATGTTGTGCTAAGGCTAATATCAGCCCTCTTATATTAGAAGAGAGCACCTTTACCCTTCCCTACCAAGTGACCTAGGTTGTGTATGTTACACAAAATTCGACCACAAAGAAGAGTTAATGAGCCAAAGTTACAACCAATAGAGAAATGAAATTACTCGATGTTGTCTCCATACCTTCAGTTGATTATCCACACAAGTTAATGCTTGTTTGATTCAAGTTGAAATATACTATTAGATTCCTTCTGAACTCCATTCAAACCTCTATTCAACATGTGTAGTCGACTCTAATTCAAAACAAATACTCTAGACAATAGTTGTAGTTGACTCTCAATAGATACTCCATTTGACAAATGTAATAGACTCTCAGTCGAAACATATGCATCCCATTGAATCCATGAAGGTCAACAACTCAGAATCGATGATAGGGCATCAATATTTCAACTACACAATCAATTTGTGTGGCCCATAGGCACACGTACATAACAAGAATAGACACATGAACATGATTGTAGGGGATAGCATAGGTTTATCTTCACAACTAGAGATCAATCAATTGGAAAGTTAGATATCATGCTGCAAAACCAAGTCAATGGAATTCATTTCACGTCAAAGAGATAGAGAAATATTTGTCAATATCTACACAGAACATATATGTATGATGGTCAAATCCATGTTTCACCACACTCTCAAAAGGAAAACCCTTAACATAAAATAAATTAAGCAATACCACCAATGTCAATGGAACTTAATCATTATGCAAAACCCTAATCACAAATCACAAATCTCTAATACCATGTTGGAACAAGCAAAAATCAAAAAAATCAATAAATGAGATTCCAAGATAATGTTGGTATTATCAAACATCGTTTGCACTTAAGCAAAGCTCAATTATGATCCACAACAATGTGGTGAAATGATGATTATGGATCGATCCAAGAGGACTATCTATAAATAGGTTTGTGTAACTAGCCAAACTAACAATAATAGGAGCACATACCCCAACTAACCATAA
This sequence comes from Pseudotsuga menziesii, assembly GCA_001517045.1. Taxonomy (NCBI): domain Eukaryota; kingdom Viridiplantae; phylum Streptophyta; class Pinopsida; order Pinales; family Pinaceae; genus Pseudotsuga; species Pseudotsuga menziesii. Next base: position 147,727 of record LPNX010136046.1, on the reverse strand, counting down.
CTTTCCATCAAAGGTGGATCTAGAATCCTTGGTGGACATGGTCAACTCAAATACTAGTGACTCCCTCAAATGGTTGTGTTGGTCACTCTATATGCTAGTTAATTAAAACCATCATGTAGAATTCTCAATATAAATTGTCAACCCATGGAAGTCTTTTTATTTCAGAGATAATTCACACTGTTAGTGCTTAAACACTAAGTAGTTGATGAACTGAATAAACTATCCTACTTATCTATTTATTCAACTCCTCCCATAATTAAACTGATCTAAACTACCTATCTAAGAATTCAGAATTACAACCACTTCCTACAACTTCAATCCGACAATGAATGATTCATGAAATAAATATATAGACTTACTTTTCCATAAAGTTAAATCCTAATTTACCAGACTATATGCAAATCCATTGAGACTAGTTTAATCCAACCTTAATCTAGGAATAAGAAATAACAGGAATTGAATCTATAGCTCTAAACTATAGTCTACCTGAATTAGCAAACCTGAGCAAGACAAGTAATTGAAAGGAACTGAGGAAGATCTTGACTGTTACAGCTATCACACACATGCATAAACCAAATTAACCTACATAGTCGACTGTCACACCACACTGCTGCAGCTTAAAGGAAATGCAAGTACTGAGTATTCAAGGACACACAACGATTAAACATTATTGTTGCAGCTACTGAAACAAATGCATATAATGTAACATCCACATCACACAACCAATTAACAAAAAATCTGTTGATGTATTTGTAACTTCGGAATGTATTCACCTGTATATCTTATGTATTGTACCTCGATGTTTATTCCAGGAAGTGTATGTAATGTATTAAAGTCATGTCATGCCCTAATGTGCCTATCGAGAGATTCAATAATGTAAACAAGTCATGTCAAGTCATTGTGGGTAACCCTCCTATTGTTCAAGGGTTAAATTCCCTGTAGTTGTGGGGCCCTAGGGTTATTATACTATCCTAGAGAATTCAACCCTAGGTGATTTATTGTAATTTGGGGCAATAGTATCCACCGTTGTGTTAAGGATAACCCTCCTTGTTGGTCAGAGAGGCAAAGTCCCCACAAGTTGTGGGGCACTAGGGTTATTAGACTCTCCTAGAGATGTCAACTCTAGTAAGTAATTTTTAAGTGGGGTCAACATGTTAAAGTGGACATTAAGTGAATGAAATAACATAAATAGAGAGTGAGCCTCTCTATTTATCACACACACACTCACTCATTGGGGTGCATGAGTGAGAGAGGGGAAGGTCTCTCAAGTGTGATAGAGAGAACAAGCTATGGAGATCATCTTTTCTATTTTTGGGTTTTACTGATGCCCTTGGTGCTCATTCTATCTCTGAGGAAGTTGTGGGGTTTTCTCCTTTATGGTTTCCCCGAGGAAAATTCTTTTTGTCTCTTGTCTCTTGTGTTTATTGTTGTGCATGTTATTCTCTCAATTAAAGATCCTAAGATCATATTGCTTAAATGATAAAAATATAACATGGTATCAGAGCTAACCTGAGAAGAAGACATTATGTATCTACAGAAGCTAGGTCTTCTTAATTTTTGGGTCTCTCTCCACAATCCATCAGCAAAAGTATGCTAGGCTGAGTCTCCATTGAAGGGCGCATCTTTCTGTCGAAGCGAAATTCAATTCCGATCATTTTCAGTTTTTGGTGCGGGAAATTAGGGCTTCTTACAGAAGAGGAATTTTTGAGTGATCCTGGCATAGGATTTATCTCCTCATAAAAATTGAATTTTAGAGACCTGGGTCGATATTTTTGGTTGGGTACAACTACGGGAAAGTCAAACCCCAGTTTGACCTCGGCCCGAAAAAACCCTAAACTACTAAAACTGATAAGTTTTGGTACATTCACTATATCTCAGGATTGGAGAAGGATCAGGAGCTGAAACATTCATAGGATGAAGATAAAATCCTAATTTACTCTGTGTCCAAATTTCAGCCTCAGATTCGGTATATTCTAGGAGTTATGATCCCTCCAAGTTAGGTTTCCAACCTCTTCAAGGATTCATCCCTAGATAGGACACCTGGGGAGAATTGCTATATCTCGGGATACAAAGGCCCAAATGAAATTTCTGAAACATTCTAAAAAGGGCACGGACTTTAATTTCTATGGTCCAATTTTCAGACCCAGAAGATGAAACAGTGACACATGGAAGTCCGTACAACTTCGCTATGTTTAACAGTCCTGAAACATGTCACCTTGGGACAACGATAATAAGTCCCAATTGGTGAAATAAATTCTGATGAAACCTATGGTGTTGGAACAGGGATAGTTGAGGCTACCTCAGTGAAAATTTTCAAACATAAAGGAGAAGCAATTTCAAATATACCGCAGAAACAGTAGCAGGCATTTCTGCAGAAGAAATTGGTAAACTAGGGCTTCCTGTTCCGAGAGCTTTCCTCCACTGTTTTCAAAAAAGGAATACATTGGACAACTCACCTTGAAGATTTCTATATTTATATCCAATAATATCTTAAAGATTCTAGGTTTTGAAAATTAGGGTTTCTCTAACAAACCCTAAATCAGCCAGCTCCAAAACCAGGACGGACACCTCAAATCGGTAAGATCTAATCTTTTGCTATTTTCATTTGAGGTTCTCATTTCAAAGTGATCTATCACATCAGATTGATGATCATCTTGTTGAAGTTGACAACTTCCAAGCATGGAAGTATATGATCTCTCTGAAGAAAATGAATTAGAGAGGATCCAGTTCCAGAGGGAGATGAGGCTAAAAGCCTTACACAAGAAGAACTTGGTCAAGAAGATCATTGCTGATTCAATCATGGATCACCTTATACCACAAGTGTCTTCCCTAAAGACACCAAAAGAAATGTTTGATTCCTTGACCAAGCTATTTGAAGGGAATAACATAAATCGGAACATGACTTTGAGAAAAAAGTTGAAGAATGTGAAGATCCAGAATGCAGAGACCATACAGTCATACTTTATGAGGGTCGCTCAAATCAAAGAACAACTTGTAGCAGTAGAAGAATAAGTGGAGAATGCAGAAGTGATGATAGCCACCTTGAATGGCCTCCTAGGATCATGGGATTCATTCATGCGAGGAATGTGTGCCAGAAGGAAGTGATTACTTTCAGCAGACTCTATGAAGAAGAAGAAGATCGACTCATAATAAGAGAAGAGAAGATGGGAACAACTAAAGATCAAGCTCTCACCATCCAAAGAAGATCCCTCAAGTAATGAGGAATATGAAGAACTCAACTCTTGAATAACCTCTTATCCACCTTAGCATTTGGATGAGAAACGATGCTATTATGAATGAAGAATATGATGAAGCTGAAGGCTCAAGAAGGAGTCTACCCATGAAACAAATAAAGATAAGTATTCAATTGACATTTCATGATATTGTTTTGTTATGAATTTGTCTATATTCAGTTAATGTATTATGCATAATAGAATGTTTTCAGTAATGACAGTATACTACTAATATGCATGTGATGGGTAAGTAGCTCATGGTGCTATACAACTGTCCATTGCTACTTATCTAGAATGAAACCTCTTTGCTGACATATTGGATTAGTGCACAATCTCAATGTTGTCCTGGTAGAGATGGAAGGCATCTAGAAAAGTTTCCGTGAGATATGGATGAATGTTGTATTGGATAAAATAGTTGCATGATCATACATTTATGCATAAGAATTTTCCATTATGAATATGCCTTATGAAATGTTTCTAACCATACAACTAATGCATTTGACTTATAGGAAAGATCACGTAAAAGTGCCTACAAGCAAAGAAGGATGAGACTTGTTATGAAGAACAAGTGACGACAATTCAAGATGAAGAATAATATGACAAATGCAGAACCTTCCAGCTATGAAGAAGTAACCAAGAAGAAAGGGAAGACTAGTTCAATAAGAATGATGTCTAGGATGTAGTATCGATACATGAGGGGAATTTCATAGTTCCATCATGCATTAGATGGAAACATAGTGGGATACAAGGCAAGATTCATAGCACGAGGCTTCTCATGAAAAGAAGGCCTTGTACGAGCTCAGAATACACCCATGGGATAATACATACATGAGGAGCTTGAAAAAAATGACAAGCTCATAGAGAGGTGCAAGAAGAACTTTGGAAAAAGTTCAAGATAGAGGATCTTGGTATCCAGTGATCCTATATGGATACATAGAATATTAGTAGCAGAGGAAGCTACTTGTCACTCCAGTACAGAATGTTTCAGTGCATAGAGTACGAAAGACAAAGGGAGAATGATGCTTTGCTTTAGAGGAAGTGACTGTAGAATATCTTGAGGTTCGACATGGTATGACAAGATGGACAAATTACTAATGACTCTAGGATTTACTGAGAGTAAAGAGGATTCCAACCTTTGCTTCAAGGTTGAAGGCAGAAGACCAGTGATGCTCCTATTATATGTTGATGACTTGTTCCTAACAAAAAGAGGAACTCATTAAAGTTGCAAGAAGGAGACTTGCTACTAAGTTCGAGATGAAGGACTTGGGGATGATGCACTACATTCTAGGCATGGAGGTGTGGACAAGGGAAGTATGAAATAGAGATCTTGAAGAGGTTCAGGATGATGGACTGCATGACCACACCTATGGCATCGAACCTGAAGCTATTGAGTTTTGCTTCCTCAAAGTCGGTTGATGCCATGATGTATCGTCAGATGATTTGTTCCTTGATGTACCTGATGGATACAAGACCTAATATTTTCTTTGTTGTGAACACATTGAGACATGTTCACTTGATGGTTGCAAAGGGTACAGTCAATTATGGGCTCAAGTATGATATGAATCAAAAGATTAACCTAGAGGGTTATGTGGATTCGTATTAGGCAGGCAGTGCCATTGATAGGAAGATCACTTTGAGGTGCTACTTTAGTATGAGATCAAGTGTGATCTCTTGGTTTGGCAGGATGGAGTCCTGCATGGCGTTGAGTACAGCCGAGGAAAAATATGTTGCCACTTCCTATTTGGGAGGTAGTATGTTTCTTTTGAAAACTACTATTTGATTTGATTGATCTGACTTGCATTTTTGGTATGATGCATAGAGGAGCATTCAAGCTCCAGTTTGTGATCCAGATCAAGATCTCTTGAAAGAGGGATTTCTAGCATAACTGGTGAGACAGGTTGTCTGAGCATAAATCCTGGTGAAGCTCATAGGTTTCTTAGACGTAAACGGTTCGGTAGGTTGTCCTTAGATGTAATAGGTCCTGGTGAAGCTCGCAGGTTATCCTTGGATGTAATCGGCCTTAATGTGATTCTATGCTAGAAATGGCCAGAGTGAAGTTTGAGTACTTCAGGGAGAAGCTTGGTGTTCTCCAGATCAAGGTTCCTTCCGAAGGGAAGTGATGATTCTATGATGTGCCTTTCTGACATGGTGAGAGGATTGGTTCCTTCCATGGTCAGATGTAAGTGTTGTGCCCTTCTGACATAATGAGAGGATTGGTTCCTTCCATGTTCAGATGTAAAAGTTGTGACATGGTGAGAGGATTGGTTCCTTCCATTTTCAGATGTACGTGATGATGCCACATCCAGCATGAAAAGGGGTTGGCTCTATGAAGACACATCTAGTATGAAAAAGGACTAGCTCTATGTAGATCCCACATCCATCATGAAAAAGGGTTGGCTCTATGAAGACACATATAGTATGAAAAAGGACTAGCTCTATGTAGATCCCACATATAATGTGAAAAAGGACTAGCTCTGTGAAGACACATCCAGTATGAAAAAGGACGGGCTTTGTGTAGATCCCACATCTAGTATGAAAAAGGACTAGCTCTATGAAGACACATCCAGTATGAAAAAAGGACTAGCTCTATGTAGATCCCACATCTAGTATGAAAAAGGACTAGCTCTGTGAAGACACATCCAATATGAAAAAGGACTGGATCTTTGTAGATCCCAGATCTAGTATGAAAAAGGACTAGATCTGTGATGACACATCCATTATGAAAAAGGACTGGCTCTGTGTAGATGCCACATCTAGTATGAAAAAGGACTAGCTCTATGATGATACATCCAGTATGAAAAAGGACTGGCTCTGTAGATGTGCATCCAGCATGAAAAAGGGTTGGCTCTGTCAATGAAGACCTACATGGGATAGGCCTACAACTAGCATGAAAAAGAGCTAGCTTTGTAGAACTTCCTGTGACGAGAAGAATCAAGAGATAGCACCTGTGATGATGATCTAGCAGTAATGATCTAGATCGAGTGATGATCTAAATCCAGTGATAATGATCCAGCAATGATGATCCAGATCCAGTGATGATGTCCCCGAGATGATCCATATCGAGTGATGATCCAGATCTAGTGATGATGATCCAGATCCAATGATAAAGAAGACTTGAAGATCAAGATAATTTGAAGATGAAGATGACTTGAAGATGACGATGACTTGAAGATGAAGATGATGAGATGATCCAGTTAATACAAAGAAGAAGACCAGTGCTGACAAATTGTGTCGAGAGAATACCTTCCTAGTTAAGAGGGAGTGTTGATGTATTTGTAACTTTGGAATGTATTCACCTGTATATCTTATGTATTGTACCCCGATGTTTATTCCGGGAAGTGTATGTAATGTATTAAAGTCATGTCATGCCCCGATGTGTCTATTGGGAGATTCAATAATGTAAACAAGTCATGTCAAGTCATTGTGGGTAACCCTCCTATTGTTCAAGGGTTAAAGTCCCCACAGTTCTGGGGCCCTAGGGTTATTAGACTATCCTAAATAAGTTGACCCTAGGTGAGTTATTGTAAGTCAGGGAAATAGTCCCCATCATTGTGTTAAGGATAACCCTCCTTGTTGGTCGGAGGGGCAAAGTCCCCACAAGTTGTGGGGCACTAGGGTTATTAGACTCTCCTAGAGATGTCGACTCTAGTAAGTAATTGTTAAGTGGGGCTGAAATGTTAAAGTGGACATTAAGTGAATGAAAGAATATAAATAGAGAGTGAGCCTCTCTATTTATCACACAGACACACTCACTCATTGGGGCACTTGAGTGAAAGAGGATAAGCTCTCTCAAGTGTGAGAGAGAGAACAAGCTGTGGAGATCATCTTTTCTATTTTTGGGTTTTACTGCTGCCATTGGTGCTCATTCTATCTCTAAGGAAGTTGCGGGGTTTTCTCCTTTATGGTTTCCCCGAGGAAAATTCTTTGTGTCTCTTGTCTCTTGTGTTTATTGTTGTGCATGTTATCCTTTCAGTTAAAGATCCTAAGATCATATTTCTTAAATGATAAAAATCTAACAAAATCTAATTAACTTGGCGATCTCTGTGGGAAGGCGGGCCCAGCCTTCAAATAGATATGTCATAACTAACACAAGTTAAAACATAGAGATCTAAAGAATCTTGCTCCTTGTATTAAAATGGTGGAATGAAAGTACAGTCTCTGTTACATATCACACAATAAAATATGATATTATCCAACCTCTGCCTCCGAATGTTTCCCAATAGTTATACATTAACAATCATAACCCTCACCCACTAATATCGGGCAGCCATGAATATCTACGATCTTCAGGCGGCCCTGTTACATACACTGTTACAGTTGTGGGAGGAATTAAATAGAAGTAGGGAATATGGGCAATTATTTTTCCCGAGCCAGTAAATGAATAATAGAACCAATTCAAGAGATGCCATGATGATTGTAGCTAATTTTAAGCAGTGGCACATTGTTGCATCTAAGTCTGTTGTAGCCATGTATGTTTCGGCCCGCGTGGAATGATGACCCTTGGTTGGATCCGCGTGTAGAAACGGAACTGGAAGGTCATAGCTAGCAGTGAACACTCATATCCTATTTGGACCACAAGGACTACTACAACTGTATTCTCTCATAGCTTGCACTATCTTTGTAAAGTCATAATGTGTTAGCATAGTTCAAGAAGCAAAGTTATAATTATAGCAATCATAAGCATTAATAAGATGAAACAATAATTAATCATACCTGTGAATATTTAGGACTCAAGTGAGGAAAGAACATTTGTTTGGTGCCCAAAATGGAGTAAGACAAGACAAACAGGGTATAATGGATGTGGTTAAAAAGGGGCATTTTGGGACCCAACATCTCCCTCCAATTGCTTTGTTGCATGTCCTCGTGCAACAACCTCCATTAGTCTGAATCAAAATCTTGAATTGTACCTAGCTCATGGAGAGATGAAAAGTTGTAGGAGGACTCAAGTTATTCCCTCCCATTTAGATATCTATTATGGGCAACCCAATATTTCCAACACTACCTTTGCTTTGCTTTTTTCAATGAAAAATATTCCTTATATGGTTTTGTTGGGCACCAAATAAGTGGGAATTTGAATTTAAGTCCCAACCAGTTAACTCCGCATTTCCTCATACAGTCAATGTACCCCTCAACCCTAGGAAGAGCCTATTTAAAATTCTTAAAGCAATAGGGGTCTCTTTTCTTTATTGATGAAGGAGCAGCCTACCACCTATACTTACTGCCTTCCAAAGCCAAACGTTGCTACCTGGAAATCTGGCTAACACAAGTGGAGATGACTTTCTCTTGAATTTTGACCAGCTGTTGAGTCTGGATGGGAGATTTAAGCCTCTATTCTTGATGAGTACGAAGAAGGAAAGGGGATTGAGGTTCACACCGAATCCAAAGATTAGAGTTAGCCTCGTTATGAAAAATTGTCTGAAATGAATCCTCCCATTACACATGGTTGCTGACAAAAGAAGCAAAATCCCTTAGTTGGACATCGCCTAGGTGAGGAGAAGGATTTGAATATCGGTCTAAGGGGCAAGCCATTTCATGTAAATAAATCTCACACAAAATATTTTGCTCCGTGAAGCTACTTTTCATAAAAGTTTCCAAAAACTGGTCAGAAGATGCTACTTCGTAAGGTCTCCCTTCTTTTAATGCCTTCAACTTAAACCAAGTGAACTGTTCATATAAAAATATAGGATAAGAGGGAGATGGAGCTTTTGAGCTCATCAATTCATGGGAAATTATGTACAGTTGGTCTTTCTCCTTTTGCATGGACTTGAATTTCTTCAACTCCTTCAATTCTTTTTGTACTTCTTCCCAAAGGAACTTCTGGAATATTAGCCCTTCTACCCATATTTCCCTCAATTCACTAGTAATCTTCATATGCTGAACAAGGGGGATCATTCCTTTCTGATAGCTATCCACCTCACTTTTTCATTTCTTTACTTCTATTTTCAGCAGTGAGAGTTCTTCTATTAGGCCTTGAATCATTTCCTCCCATTTGTTCTTCTCCTCATTAGAATCTAAATTGACAAATTCTTGGGAAGATTGCATCCATACCTTATCACCCAATGTTTCAGCCTGATTGTTTTGAATCAGAAGTGAAACAGCTTCCTCTTCTACCAGTGGTCCAACAAATTATGCCTGCAAGTGTACTTCTACAATCAATTCTGAGGATGTTGGTTCTTGTGTAACAGCACCTTCTTCCTGAAAACCCTTTTTTCAACTCCAACAGCCAATGGTGAAGATGTTGATTTTTGTGTGGCAACATCTTCCTTTGTTCCAGTCTCAGCATCTTCTTGAGTCTCAGTTGTAACATCTTGATTCCCATTTGTGGCTTCAACAAGGAGCTGTAGAGATGTTGGTTCTTGTGTAATAGCTTCATTCTCTCACAGTTCCTCTGGATACTTGGGTTTCTCTTAATTTACTTCCTTATCCCATGAAAGATTAGGCTGGTCCCTGAATATTTCAGTGTCCCCAGATAGATGAGACTAGTCCCCGAATGCTTCACTGTCCCCTGATGGCTGGGACTGCATCTATTCATCTTCTCCTAATTCCACATCAGGGATTATGTCCACCTCAAGGTCAGTTGTCCCTAGCTAAATGGGAGTCTCAGCAAGGTTTCCTGAGAATTTTGGTTCTTGTGTGACAACATCCTGATCAACTTCAGCATTTTCCTGTTGCTGAAGTTCTCCCTCCACTAGTTCTGTGTCCTGAGATTGTTCTGGGGTCATAGTAAAAACTACTAAGTTCATGTCAGGTATTGTCTCGACCTCTGGATCACTCACTTCCAATTGAGTAGAAGCTTCAACAAAAATTCCCAAGGCTGTTGATTCGTGTGTAACAACACCCTATGGTTGAGACTGTAATTGATCATATTCCCTTAACTCTACATCAGGGATCATTTCCACTTCTAGTTCTTCTTCATCCCTCAATTCTCCTGCAAATGTTCCTTTCTCTTCTCCAACTTCTTGTGTGGGTTTTTGTGCCACAAATGCACACACTCTGAATTTGTATATTGATTGATTAAAAATTCCTCCACATGCATGGAAAACTACTTTTTCCAATTCTTCACCTTCCTCAGCCGAAAGTGATCCTTCGACCTGATCTACAGCTTCTACCAGTGTGTGTAGTCTCCTTTCCACCTATTTCTTTGATGTTTCCTTCCATATTTCCACTTCCTTTCAGAGCACTTGCACCTCTTCCTTCAATATACCATTTTCAAACAAAAGTCCCTCAATTTGAGGTTACACTGCAACAGGTTCTTGTGGGGCAGCATTTGCCTTGGGTCTCAAGTTGGGAAATTCAATGTTTGCTTCGATGGTTGCCCATCTTTCCCACGTTGCTTATGCTACTATGATAGATTTGGTTCTCCTTCTTCTCACTGGCCATGATGCGTGTACCTCCTCTTTTGATCTTCTTCTCTTCCTTTGTGATAGAGTGGCTTCCAATTCTGTAGCTGATGTAGAAGGAATGTCTCTTATTTCAGTATCTTCTCTAGTCTCTGCCATATATGTTTCAACCTTAATAAGAGTTACCATCCATTCCAAAGAGGATTCAGTGGTGATAATCTCTACATCTCCTTCTGTCATCATAGCTCCTACAACTTCAGCTTCAACTGCCGTAGCATCCAATGTTTCTCTAACTTCAGCTTCTGTTGCCAAAGCTCCCAAATTCGCTATCTCCTATGTAGGGTTTGTTGCTTCTACATCCTCACCTAATTATTCTTCTTGGTTATCTAATTCTACCTCATCTTCCCCCCCAACTGAATTGGAGGGACTCCTGTCCTCCTGCTCTTCTTCCATTCCCCCCAACTGTGTTGGTTCCTCCTCTTCTTCATGTATTTGAACACCCCACAAAAGTGCAGGTCCTTCAACATCCTCCTCTATTTGAACACCATGCAAAAGTATAGGTCCCCGGTTTATTTGAGGTTGACCAGTAAATTGTTCCCAGGTTTGGTTTCTTTAAGCTAAGGCCCTTAAGATAAGCAGTTTGATCAGGCCATGATGGGTGAGGAAGAATATGGGTGTCGGGTCGATCTTACAAATCCCACCATGTGATGTAGGTCTTTAAATAGATAAAGGGAATATTGAGTAAATCCCTATGGCGTAAATGAGACAGTAAAGGGAACTCAGATAAATACATAGTTTTATACCTACCTTCACACATAATGTACTTCTTCAAGAAGACCACCACTTAATTCCATGGGTGAGGCAGTGATTGTAATTCTATCCCCCTCTTCGCTTGGTGGACCTGTTCACTAGCTATCATAAACTCCTGCAAACCAGGCCCTTCCAATTTGAGGAAGGCCAGTAACCTATGCTACAATCTCCTCTCTAACTTCTATATGTAAATCCTTGACCTCTGAATGGGTTTCCGTGAGATTCAGAGGAAACTACAGAGTTGTTTCTTGATGAAAACCACTTAGACGTTGGAAAAACTCAGTCCAACCAGCAGCTTCAAAGATGGAAAAAACCTCAACATTTCTGTGCAATTCCTGTGTGTTTGTAGGTTCATGTCCGGATTGGATACCCATGTTTCCTCTCTTTCTGAATGCTGGTATCAGCTCAACAATTCACAGGCCCAGTAATGGAGGTTACAGCACAGGGTCATGCACAAACAGTTGATGTTGGGGTTGGGAAAATTAGGAAAGTTAAGACAGTTGTAAGCAGGGAATCATTGGTAAGCTTTGGCCCCAAATTAAGAAAAAGGTGACAGTCGTAAGATAAGCTCAAGTACCCATTAAATCGTGTGGATGGACAATTAACGAAGCATGGGTATAATGATAGGTATAAAAAGGCAAGCATGATTAATTTTTTCAAATCTACTTAATGCTTAATCATGTAAATAATCAGAACCGTACCTTAGCAATTATGCGATGAACCATGACTTCTCAAGATAATACAACGTGTTAAATGCTGCCATCAAATTTAAACATGATTGTGCGCATGCTGCGATGATCTTCCTTCCGGCAAACCAAAAATTGTCTTGTCAACATTGACGGAGACATAATTGAAGTTGTGAGGTAAGTCGGAATCAACAAAATCATGGACGGTAGAAATTCTAAACAAATCTGGAGGAGTCGCAGCCAGGGGTAATTTTAGGGGCGAATTTTAGCCCAGTGGGATATTTTTCCATGTTTTTCTCCCAAAAAAGATTCGCCATTTTGCATTTTTTGAAGCCCTGTTTCGCCCAATTTTGATGGAGTAAAAAAATTTCACCCTAAAACTCGCCAAATTATTATATAAATGATATAAAATCCTTGGAAATCAAAATATTTTTTGAAAAATATCACCAATCATTTTATAGTTGTCATTTTAAGAATTGGTAATATTCGCCAACATTTATACACTTTTAAATAAGTATGGTTCCTTGAAATCATCCCTAGTCGTAGCCCTTATGTGGATAAATCTGGAGGATTCACACCCGCGAAAGATGGCAAATCTATTGGAATTTGGCGAAGTCACAACTGCGAGAAATAGGAAAAATATGCTAAAATTGGCAGAATCATAGCCGAGGGAAATAGGAAAAGTCTGCTAAATTGGCGGAGTCGCAGCTGTGAGAAATAGGAAAATTCTGCTAAAATTGGCGGAGTCATAGCCGCGAGAAATAGGAAAAGTGGAAAATTTTACGGAGTTGCAGCTACGCAGAACGAGAAAATAGGAAAATTTTACGGAGTTGCAACTGCGTGGAATGAAAAAAATAGGCAAATTTCTACAAAGTTGTAGCTACGCGAAATGGGAAAATAGGCAAAATTTATGGAGTCGCAACTAAGCGGAACGGGAAAAATAGGCAAATTTTTACGAAGTCGTAGCTACGCGAGACTATTCATCATTCAAAAAAATTCTTCTTTAAGGAGCTTTTTCCAAAATAGGAAATTAGAATAGGGTCTCATGGTCGTCAGGCCCAGTCATGACCATTGCTCCTTAAGTAAATTCCTACATATATTCTTCAAAGAAAACCGATCAATTGTAAAGGAAAACAAAACAAAACAAATGAAAATAGGAAAACATCAATTTATTTATGTACAAAAATTTATTTTGTGTGGAAATCACAGTGACTTTCTAAAGAGAGACAAGGGCAGAGAAATATTCCTGCCCTTGTGCTAACTGGTATCCCAGATTAGCTGCAACCTATGAAATAAATGCATCCCTTGAGATTGGCGTGTGGTACAGTCGCAGCCTATGACCATTAGCAAATAATAGTGTACAGTTTTCATCGATGGTGACCAGGAGGACTGTACCATTATCAAACACTTTGTCTATCTAATATGGACCCAACCATCTTGTGTGCATCTTACCTTTCAAGTCCCTTTTGAATCTTGAATCGTATAATAATGCCCAGTATCCTTCACAGAATACTTTCTTCTTGATGAATCGATCGTACCATTTGGATCGTTGCTACTGAATCAATGTTGTTTGATCCACTGCAACTATATTTTTTTCATCAAGTTCATTTAATTAATTCAGTCTACTCCTCTGGGCTTCTGTTACATCCAATTTTAAATCCATGGCCATCCTCAAAGTCTTGATTTCGAATTCAATAGGGAAGACAGCACTCTTACCATACACCAAGTCATAGGGGGAGAAACTTGTAGTATTGCGCCAAGTAGTGCAATATGCCCACAATGCTTCTGGAAGCCTGTCAACCCAATCTCTACGATGGCTTCTAAATATTTTAGTAAGGATAGCTTCAATAACTTTATCGATACTTTCCACCTTTCCATTGGCCTGGGGATGGTAAGGTGAAGTTATCCTATGTTGAGTATGGTACTTCTGTATCAAATCTTCAAATTTGTGGACACAAACTGCGGTCCTCCATCTGTGATTATTTCCTTGGGTACTCCAAAACGAGGGATGATTTCCCTGTACAAGAATTCTATTACAGCTTGGTCATTATATTTCACCAAAGCCACAACCTCCACCCATTTTTTCATGTAGTCGGTGCAAACTAAAATGTAAGCTTTCTACTTCAAGGAAGGGTTGATAGGCCCAACAAAATCTAAGGCCCATCTGTCAAAGGGTTCAACCACCAACTGTGGTTGAAGAGGCTTTTCATCCAATCTGTTAGGTTGGCCCATTCTCTGACAGTTGTCACAATCCTGGACATACTTCTTCGCATCCCTGAAAATTGTTGGCCAATAATAGCCCATTCTTAACACCTTATGACATGTCCGTTTATCTACAAAATGTCCTCCACATGGCTCATCATGACAGGAATTGAAGATATGGAAGACTTGATCCTACCTTACACATCTTCTGATCTCAAGATCAGGACATGTGTAGAAAATATAACCATCTATCTAGCAATAGCTGGCACTTTGTTGAATAGTTTTCATTTTCTCTCTCTTTGACAAATGTGTCAGAAGCTTGCATGCAGCCAAGTAGTTAGCAACATCTACATACCAAGGGGAATGAGTTGAAACTGCAAATAAATGTTCATATGGGAAATAATATTCAACTGGTAAGTTGTCATCACTGTTAGTAAAATGAGATAAAAAATCAGCAACAACGTTTTCTTTCCCGTGTTTGTCAATAATGGTAATATCAAATTCCTATAACAGTAACAACCATTTAGTTATCCTAGCATTTGTAACTGGTTTGTTCATTAAATAATTGATGGTTGAGTGGTCAGTGTGTACAAAGGTGGGATATCCAGTGATGTAATGCCTGAATTTGTTAATGGAGTAGACAATGGCTATAAATTCTTTCTCTGTAACAGCGTAATTGAGTTCAACAGGAGCCAAGTTTTGACTGATGTAGCCTAACTGCATATGGTGCTTGACCATCCTGTTGTCACAACACTGCTCCAATGGCAGTGTCAGAGGCATCTGAAGAAATGTGAAAAGGCAGAGCCCAATTGGTCCCCCTTAAGATAGGAGCTGTAGATAGCCTCTTCTTAAGTTCAGTGAACATTTTCCGGCATGCATCATTCCAAATGAACTGTACATCCTTCATCAATAAGGTAAATAAAGGAGAAGCCAATTTGGAAAAAAATTCTATGAATCTTCTATAATAACCAGCATGCCCTAAAAATCTATTTACCTCTTTATGTGTTCCAGGAGTGGGTGTATTTTCAATTACCCTAATTTTGGATGGATCTACCTGGATACCATTAGCAGAGATAAAGTGCCCCAGCACTACTCCCTCGCTCATCATCATATGGTACTTTTCAGTGCTCAAAGATAGCTGGGTTTGCTCACAACGCGTTAAAACCTTCCCTAAGTTTTTCAGTGCCTCCTCAAAGTCACTGCCATATGGGGTAAATTCATCCATGAAAATGTCTATACTGTCATTGACCATCTTCTAAAATATTCCAATCACATCTCTCTGAAAGGTGGCTGGTGCAATGCACAAACCGAAGGGGAGCACCCTATACGCAAAGGTACCCCAGGGACATGTGAAAGTGGTCTTGTCTTGTTCCTCAGGAGCAATCTTTATTTTACTGTACCTACTAAACCCTTCCAAAAAGGAGAATAACTTATTCCCAGACAAGGTGTCAAGCACCTGATCAATGAAAGGAAGAGGAAAGTGGTATTTCTGCGTTTCCTTGTTTAACTCTCTATAATCTACGCAGACTCTCCATTTCCCATTCTTCTTGGGTACTATAATGAGTGGAGAGACCCACTCACTATCTGAGATCGGGTATATAAACCCTGCTTCCAGGAGTTTTTGAATTTCCTCTTTCACTATGTCCCTAATATTGGGGTTCATCCTTCGTTGTGGTTGGCACACAGGCTGGGAGTCACTCTTGATATAAATGTGGTGGGTGCACATATTAGAAGGGATACCCTTCATATCTGTGTACTCCCGGGAAAAATCCCCCTTATGATATTTCAAGAGAGTGATCAAGTGTTCCTATTCATCAGGAGCGAGATTGGGATTGATATTTAGTGTTTTTCCCAACTCTATCTCAACTGGAACACTTTTTGAATTTTTCAGCACTGGAATTATGTGGGTGTCACAAACTAATGTCTCCTTTGTCATATTTTCTTGTTCTTCTTCACCTAGGGTACTGTTCAAGATCTAATAAATTTGTTTATTGACAGAAGTGGGCTCACTGATGAAACTATTAATGGCGTCATCCTCTATTTCATCCTTGAAGGTCAAGACCTTCCCTATTGTTAACAGTGGTTGAACACCCTCCTCTTCCTCTAGCTCCATCCACAATGGAGTTTTAGCTTCTAGACTAGGTCAAGCTGTAGGTTACAAGGTAAGGTTTTTTGTTTCGGTCCCATATGAGATGGTCATAGACCCTGACCGACAGTTGATGCAGGCATCTGCTGTGGCTAACTAGGGTCTTCCCAGGATCAGGGGGTATCCCCCTAGCTGCGACTTGAGTTGTAAAACCTAGAAATCAGCAAGGTATTCCCATGAGTCAACTGAGACGACGAGGTCATCCAAGATTCCCTTGGTTTTGACAATGGACCTGTCAGCTAGTTCTAAAATGGTAGGGGTGGGCCGAAGATTGGTGAGCCCTAGTTTTCATATAGTTTATATGGTCATAACATTAATAGTTGCACCTATATCTACTAGCACATTTGGTATCAGTGTGTTCCCAATTTGCACTATGACAGTAGGGTTCCCAGGGTCATCATATTTGGATAGGAGAGTTTTTCCCATTATCAGTTCAGATAGTTTCCTTATGACATGGACAGTGAGAGGATCCCTAGGTTTTCTACCTATTTTTCTTACACATAGGTCCCAGACTGTTTTGGTGTAAATAGGAACGTCATGGAGGGCTAGCAACAGTGGAATTTTGAGATATATATTTTTCAATTCTCCGAAGAGGTTAAACTGGGGTTGCTCCACTATTTTCTGTAGTGTCAGTCTTTCAGGATATGGTGGTTCTCTAATTAGTTACGTAAGTTGTGTTTTGAATAGTTTTTTCTCTGTGTGTTTCAGTCGGTGTCTCAGTAGGAATTTCAGCATTTTCAATAATAGGGATTGTTGTGTGGGATGAGTGCTGTTGGTTCATCCTTTCTTTAGACACAAAGGATGGAACATCCTCAATGACTAAAGGCTCAACTACTCTCCATGATTGTAAGCATATGTCGTTACAGGGAACTGGAATAATGGAGTAAGTGGGCATGTTGGCAGTCTCAAACTGGTGGACTGCTTTATTGTTTGGGTTGGGGTTAGGTTGAGCATGCAGCTATGGTCCTATAGGCGTATTAGGTGCAGCATTGTTTAGGAATTGCAGTTGCGACTACTGGTCTTGCTGGTATGGCTGAGGTTATTGTTGAGGAGGGTATTTTTGGTGAGGAAACTTTTGATGCGGAAACTGTTGAGGAGATTTGTTATGGGGAAATTGGTTTCCTGGATGGGAGTTCCTCCACCCAGGAGACCAAGATGACTATTGGTTTGGTGGTTGTGTCCAAGCATTCCAAGAGTTGAAATTATGCATAGGAGGTTGAGAAGGATGCCAATGATGGTTGGAATAAGGTGAAGGGAATTGTGTATTCATGTGATGCATATTATTCCAATTACTCATATTATTCAAAAATAGAAATGAGTCTCGAGTCATACCTTGGTTTTGAGGTTTCCAAGTCTTTTTCTGGGAAATGAAGTAGGTTGGTTCCATGTCTGGATTTGTTGCCTGCAGAACTGCCTTCACTTGAGTTAGTGAGGGGAACTCCTTTGTATCATGGTTCAGTTCATAGAGCTGGCACACTTCCACCTTGTCGACTGGGAACTCCTTCAAGGGATGTTTCTTCCTACATCTAGGGTAGAATACACTGAGTGTTAGATCTTCTACTGCTTCTTTCTTCTTTGCCCTGAGGACATCTATTTCTGAGGAGATGGAGATCATCATATTTGTTTTGAAGTTCTTGAGAAGGTTGCCTATTTTTTCTTTGGTGGCTCCTCCATTGGATGACTTTTGTGTTCTATTGAAGATATCTTGTTCCAATTTGTCCTGTTTGTTGGTCCTGGAGGATCCTCTGGAATACCTTCTACATAATTCAACAATATTTTCAAAGGATTCCTTCGAGATATCCCCCTTTCCTGGCAGGTTCAAAAAACCTAGGCAGTCATCCCTAATCCCATGAAGTAGGATTATCTTGAGCACATCTAACCCCATATTAGTATGTCCAACCCTCTGCACATTGTACAGGATCCTCTCAACAAAATATTCCAAACTTTCTTCATCCCTTTGTACCATCTTGAACATCTCTTCTCTTTTGTCTTTAGTGTTGCAGTACTCCTGGTATTTTTCCACGAACACCTGTTTCATTTGATCCCATGTGGTGACAATTTCACCACCCAGGCTCATGAACCAATGTAGCACGTTGTCCTTCAAAGTAGTAGGGAAAAATTTTAACTTCTGCTCGCTGGAAGTGTAGTCATAGTTGCGACAGAGGATGTCGAACTTGAAGAGGAATTCATCTGGATCCTCCATGGCCTTTCCATGAAAATGAGGTAATACTTATGGTGATAGTTTTTTCATGGGGGTTGTCCAACTGGCTATTGAATGGGAAACTTGAGTGTGGAAAATTTCCCCTCATGCGGGGGATCATCATCATTGTGATGATTCTCCCCCATCGCCTCTTCATGATCTTCTGGTTCATGTCTGTTATTCATATTTTCATCTTCTCTCTCCTGCCTTTTCTTCCTCTAATCGTCTTGCTTCTAATGAAACTATTTCAACTCCTTCTTTATCACCTCCTTCCCGTTAATGTGATAAATCATGTCTCAATCACCTGCTCCCACAGCACTAACTTTATCTTCCTCCACAGGTACACTTGGGGGTGTCGCAGCTCCTCTTATGTTCTCCACTATGGAAACTGATGCTTCCACCATGGGGGTAGTTGGGATTCTTTTGACAGAGGATCCCTGATGGCGAGCTCCAGTAGAGGAATTGGTTCTGGAAACCATACCGTCAATGAATATTCTTTTTCCCAATGTTGTATTTCTACCATGACCTCGACCACCTGCAATGTTAGTATTCTGGGGAGTTCTGCAGGTTCTGGGAATGTCACACTGTACTCTCCTCGTATTCATGCAACCCAAAACATGCAAAATTAAAGGCTAAAGAAAAATGAATAGATGCAATTGCTATGGTGTCTAATAATTACCTTCCCTAGCAACGGCACCAAAATGTTGGTCACTCTATATGCTAGTTCATTAAAACTATCATGCAGAATGCTCAATATAAATTGTCAACCCAGGGAAGTCTTTTTATTTCAAAGATATTTCACAGTGTCTGTGCTTAAACACTAAGTAGTTGATGAACTAAATAAATTGTCCTACTTATCTATTTAGTCAACTCCTCCCATAATTAAACTAATCTAAACTACCTATCTAAGAATTTAGAATTGCAACCACTTCCTACAACTTCAATCCAGCAATGAATGATTCATGAAATAAATATATAGACTTACTTTTGCAGAAAGTTAAATCCTAATTTACCAGACTATATGCAAATCCATTCTGACTAGTTTAATCCAACCTTAATCTAGGAATAAGAAATAACTGGAATTGAATATACAACTCTAAACTATAGTCTACCTGAATTAGCAAACCTAAGCAAGACAAGTAATTGAAAGGAACTGAGGAAGAGCTTGATTGTTACAGCTATCACACACATGCATAAAGGAAATTAACCTACATAGTCAACTGTCACACCACACTATTGCATCTTAAAGGAAATGCAAGTATTGAGTATTCAAGGAAACACAATGATTAAACATTACTGTTGCAACTACCGAAACAAATGCATATAATGTAACATCCACACCACACAACCAATTAAAAAAACATATAATTAACTCAGCGATCTCTGTGGGAAGGCGGTCCCAGCCTTCGAACAGAGATGCCGGAACTAACACAATTTAAAACACAGAGATCTGAAGAATCATGCTCCTTGTATTAAAATGGTGGAAAGAAAGTACAATCTTTGTTACAGCTCACATAATAAAATATTATATTATCCAACCTCTGGCTCTGAATGTTTCCCAATACTTATACATTAACAATCATAACCCTCACCCACTAATATCGAGCAGCCATGAAGATCTACAAACTTCAGGTTGCCCTATTACATGCGTTGTTACAGCTGTGGGAGAAATTAAACAAAAGTGGGGAATATAGGTAATTTTTTTGCCCAAGCCGGTAAATGAATAATAGAACCAATTCAAGAGATTCCTTGATGATTGCAACTAACTTTAAGCAGTGGCACGTTGTTGTAGCTCAGTCTGTTGTAGCCCACGTGGAATGATGACCCTTAGTTGGATCCGCGTGTAGAAACGGAACTGGCAGGTCATAGCTGGCAGTGAACACTCATCTCCTCTTTGGACCACTCGGACCACTACACCTGTATTCTCTCACAGCTTGCGCTATCTTTGTAAAGTCATAATGTGTTAGCATAGTTCAAGAAGAAAATTCCTGATTACAGCAATCATAAGCATTAATAAGATGAAACAATAATTAATCATACATGTGAAGATTCAAGGCTCAAGTGAGGAAAGAACGTTTGTTTGGTGCGCAAAATGGAGTAAGACAAGTCAAACAGGGTATAATGGAAGTGGTTAAAAAGGGGCATTTTGGGACCCAACAGGTTGACTCCCTGAATCCGAGAAGATAAGGTTTACTAAGAACCTTTGGTTCCAATTAATTCATCCCTTATAAATATGTCCTCATAATGAATCGTGTATGCATTACTTGTTTCTCCTACCCCTTATCACTTGGGAGAGTAATATGTTAGCCTCAACTATGACCTCTATTGGAAGATTAATTGACAATGTCAAGACCAAAGAAAACCAATTTAAATGTGAAAGGATATATGTGGAAGTGGAATTGGACAAGGAACTTTTTGAAGTTGTGGGACCGAATCTTGATAGTTGGAACCATGTTTAGTTTTTAGACTATGAAAAAATCCCTTCCAAGTGTAATAATTTATGTTAATCTAGAGAGTAGAAATGTGCCCCTTGATATAATATATTTTAAATCTTTAATACATAAACTCAAGAGGCCAAATTTCTAACCCCTCAAGAGAATATAGTAGAGACAACGCCTAATATTATCCCCTTATGAAAGGATGTTCATAGGCTACAATCCATTCAAATGATGTTTAAATGGAGAGATTTGTTCCTAAAAAATTATCCTCCAAAGGGGTATGTTCCACGCCTAAACCCTCCTATGAAACTATCAAATCCTCTCATTTTAGAGCAAGTTAAATCAACACCCCAATAGGCACTAGTGCTATCATTTCAGCATCTACTAAGCACAATGGAAAAGTATCAAACTGTTGGTCTCACCCATAATAGGTCACTCCAGTACAAGGAGGATAAGTGTTCAAGGAATCATGACTCCAACATACATAAGGGAGGAAATCAAATAAGGATAAGTGTAGACCACCTTACAAAGTCTCTTTAGAAATGGAATTAAAACCCCTCAAACATAGAAAATAAGAGCATATATTAGAATTGTAGAGGTGTAAGTTGCAAGAAGAAGCAACATAGTCATCGAAGTATTATTAGGATATCCCCCACCCTGATATTTTTTTTGCAAGACACCAAGCTAGAAGAAATTATTTCTTAGATAAGATCAAGAAGATAAGAAAAAAATAGTCAAGGAGTATGCACAACCACTCAAATACTCTAAGGTGGAATCTATACACTATAGGATCTAAGGACTCTACATTTTCTCTTTATTTACAAAGAAAAACATTATTGTTCATTATCATGCTTGACAAACCCACTTGTAGTAAATTGAAAATATTCAATGCATATGCTCCTAACAACTATCAAGAGAAAAAATCAATGCTAGGGATCACCAAAATATTATGGGGATTCCCTTCAAATGGAAAAAGAATAATTGTTGAGGATTTAAGCCCATGGGAGAAAATAGGTGGATCTTATGTTCATGATCCCTACTGATATATTGTAGATCACTAATTGATGACCAAGTGGGACCTTACAAACTCACTACCATGGAAGTCACAATACACCCAAAACAATAAGCATATTGTCCTAGGGCATATGGTGGCACAACTAGATAAAAAATTTAATCCAAATCCCATTCCCTTTAGAATATATCCAAATTCACCGAGAACTATCCCCTCCTCTAACTCTAATAACAATTTGAGGACTATGACCCAATGTCTTTTTTAATTCAATATGATAATATGGATCCATCAAAAAGAGGTGTGGGTAGCATTCAAGTGGCATGAGAGACTATTGTATAATGATTGTCTTTTTATGTTTTGTAACATAATATATAGGAGGTAAAATAAAAAATAAGGGAATGGGAAAAATGGCCTTCATTTTCCCAACAAAGATTATAGAGGAATGTAGTGGAAATATAACAACCATCTAAATTGAAATGGAATTTTCAGAGAAAAAAAAGGTCCTCTCAATATGGAAAAAACATCCTTGATATATATTTCTAAGAACCATTGCGAAGAGGAAGAAAAACAAAAAATTAAATGGTGTAGTCTATGGCTAAATCAAGATATTTGACTATGAAATTCTTCCCTGGGTGGGTTTGTTTACAACATCACCATAAAAAAATGTGTTGAAAATCTCAAGCCTAGGTGATGGAAAACAAATTTTATAGTTTGATAAACATATTTGAAGAAGCTCATTAGCATTAGATGATAAAATATTGGACTTATTGAAGATCCCTGACAATAACATCCCTTAACTCTGACCAAGCAATAGTCTACAACAATAGTTGACATGGGAAACTAGAATTTGGGGGACAATTCTCATCCCAACCAAACCCCTTAGTCAATGACTAAGATCCCTAGGAGCAAACAATAAACCATGCCAGCCTACCTTTCAATATTCTCACCATGGATCCCAATCACTATCTAGGGAAATGGTCTCCCACCACTTCCTCTAATTCTCTTGAAATAAGCTCTTTTCATTTTATCAATTTCCATCCACGACTCCACTTGTCATTATTTTATTTTATTTTATTCCTCTTTGTTAGGTAATAGTGTTTATTAGTCGTTATTGATTTATTTATTATTATTATCATTTTATCATTACTACTATTATTATTTTATTATTTCATCATTTCATACTTATCTCCTTATCATTATTATTTCATTTTTCATATGTATCTCTTTAGTTTAGTATGGTTACAATTGTTGTTGTTGTTATTATTATTATTATTATTATTATTATTATTATTATTATTACTATTATTATTATTATTATTATTATTATGTGGGGCATTATATACTTTTTTCCTTCAAATAACTTCATCCTACAGTTAATTTTTAATGATGTTACTTGTATTTTATTTATTTATTATTATTATTTTACTTTTATCTTCCACAGCGTCACTCTCTAGTACAACTAGTATTACAGCCACACAAGTGGCTACAACAAGTATCAAATTCCCACATCACAACTCCAAGGAAGTGCAAGTACAACTCTATCTCTCTTCTCAACTTTCGGCATTAGGCTTAAAACTCGTGTACTCCAGGCATATCGAATGGTTGGCCTAAAATACCCCCCCCCCCTTCCAACTCCATGGAATATCATCCTCGAGCATCAAAGGTCCTACCAACATAACTCCACATGCGAGTATAACTCTAGCCATTCTTCCAGACCTTTGGTATCACACAAGGTTAAGTGATTGTTGGCATAGGTTTAATGTTTGAGCTTGTCCCCAACCCATAACATGTTACTTTTAGATATACTCTTTTGTGGTTATGGGATTCCATGAGATCCTTGAATGAGCTAGACTTTTTATCCCATTGGTGTATTTCCTAAAAATCACCACCTCGCAAAACCAATGCATTAGTTATAGTAATAACATCATCATCTCATAGAAAATAATATGCATGTTAATTGTCGCATGTCAATATGAGAACACTACATGTTTTCCATCAAATCATCATGAATAATAATACGCCACAAATGTTCTCATACATGCCAACATAAATCATCTTTTCACAAAGAACCAAGTGGCATTACATCATGCCATCATATCATGAAATATCATCATAAAAAAACTACCTCATCATATCTTCATGAAATATATGCTAATGCCATCATTGCATGACCTTAAAAGAATTTCATATGTGGTATGGTCATCAATGAACCACATGCAATTACCACGTGTTCATAAAACAACATTACATCATGAATATTCTTATTAACATGGTCATCTTGACATATAACATATCCAAAACCAATAAGACAACATGAAAATTTATATTATGATTAATCAACCATAACTAAATTCACTGGTATGCATGAATAATCAGCAATAAATACCATATATCACAACTAATGCAAGAGAAATATCATGAAACACACATCTAGTACATGTATATGCTCTTGTTGAGTTTAGAAATCTAGGATGACTTTACAAAAAACTCATCGTGAAATCCCTTTATAAATGCCAAGTGATATCTTACAACAACAAGAATGAGAATTTATGGGGTATGTATAGTCAAAATTATTGATTTTTTCATATATTTTACTCACTTGTGTACACTTATGAAACTTTCAAATTATCCTCAATCATCTAGATCTAGAGCAATGAATTCTCATCTAGACACTAGAATTCATCAATAAGTTGGTAATGGAATCTATCATGATATAACTAAGTGCATTAATGTGAAAATCCCTATCTTAACTCATTCTAAGGACTATGATATCCAATAGTCCATAAAGAGTTTGGACACTCGATCATCATTATTGGGTTTTTCTATCATTCTTATCTACTTAACACAATCATCCTACTTCTCATTTATTACACGTTGTAAGAATTTGGGTTACCTAAATGCATAATAGTTATGCACTTAACAACCATATTTGAGTACGATAATCTTCTTAATATTATGACTTACTTATTTGTACACATGCAACTTATTACACTCATATAAGTCCCTAACTCAGACATTATCATAGTCCTACATTGTAAACATTTTTGCTATGAATCCTATACACTGCCATGTTTATTATTTTAATATAAAATTACAGTTGGGTGTGTGATGAGGCAAAATGATGAAGAGGAGATCCAAACATTAACCGAGGTTGGTGAGGGGGTAATTTTTACCCATGTACCCTATTTACCTTTATCATTTAATTTCTAAACGTTGTGTGAAAAATCTCAAAACCCATGTTCCTAAACAAACTCAAAACGAGGAGTGTTTAATAATTAAATATTATTAATTAACGTTTGGGTGAACTTGATTAATTTTAATTAATTTGGTGATTAATCATGAAGGAGGATAATGTGGTCCTCTTGGGATATCCATGTGGGAACCCAAGTAAGACAGTCATTTCCCATGAGGGATTGTGGAAAAACGAGCTGAGAATCCTTTGTGTGCCTGAAACCTTGAGTGAAATTCAGATACTTGCAATCAAGAGTATCATTGTGTGTCTTTGAATTCTTTGAGGTGGAAGAAAACTATGTTTTGTAAGTCCTATACTTGCATTGTAGCCATTTGGTTGAATTTACCAGTTACTTGGTGATTTATGTAAGAAACCTCGAGTGGAATTCCAACACTTGCAGTGAAGTGTATCATTGTGTGTCTGTGAAGGAACTTTGTGGGTTAATTGTGAAATTAACATGAAATTGGTTTGAAAACTGTTGTTTTCGTATGTCTAGTTATAATTTTGTTTATAGTGTCCAATTACCCATGTTTTATCCCTGTGAGTAAGTTGAGGAGGTTGGTGAGTTACCTGTAGTTAATGTCTGGATCTCGGCTCGGGGGTGGACTTGGGAGCTGAAATAACCTGCTTCAAAAGAAAATCTTCAGATAAGTATTTACTGAATTTAAATTATCTGTAAATTTCTTTATCAAATCATACTTGGAAGAAATTTAATGGTTTTAAATTCATATGATGTTATGTGTTAATTTTTTGCAAGTATGTTTTGGAAAATTATATTTACAATATTATTGTGCATGAAATAGTCTTGAAATAATTTAGTTTGTTTTGTTACTTACCAAGAATCTTGAAATAAT
The DNA here is from genome assembly GCA_001517045.1 of Pseudotsuga menziesii. NCBI lineage: Eukaryota > Viridiplantae > Streptophyta > Pinopsida > Pinales > Pinaceae > Pseudotsuga > Pseudotsuga menziesii. Next base: position 121,574 of record LPNX010136046.1, on the reverse strand, counting down.
TTATTTTGTTGTTTTTGCATGCATGTAGCTGTTGCAATAACATATTTTGTAAATAGATTTCAAGTTATTGTTTAACTATGTTTTTAATAGATATGTAGTATGAATTTAGTAATTGTTTAAGTAAATTATGGATCTTATTAGAGGCTCATACTTCCGCAAATGTATCCATAAGATATTTATGCATGTATTTATTTTACATATAAAAATAAAATTGGTGTGTGTTTAGTTTAGTTTGTTGTAACGTAAGGAGTTGTTACAAGTTGGTATCAGAGCGCAGAAGTTGCAGCTCTTGAACCTTATACTTGTATAAAAAGGTATGATAAACATTGATTTTTGAAACTAATAAACATTTTTGGTTCAAATCACTAATGTTACACAAGAATTTCCAGCCATTTAATTTGCAGATTGTCAGTGAACACAGGAAAACCAAATTAAACAGATGGTGGTCTTCACTTAGTGAAACCATGCCATAGCACATTCGTTTGTGGCATATGAAACAATACCCCTAATTTCAATAAATATTGGAAAATACCTCCCCAAATCATTTTTTAACCCCCTCCCAATATGCCTTCCCAATTTTAAAAAAAAAAACCTATTTTCACTTTATATTTCATGTATCCATTTTTTCATTTACCATTTTTATACCCCTTTATATTTCTACCTAGTATATTGACATGATACACCACATGCATTCTACAATGCACCTTGCTTATTTCAATGTATATTGTGGATTCTCATTACTTCACCCACAATGATCAACATCACAAAAATCACATTACAATGGGATTGGTGAAGAAACCATCAACAATGTTGAGATTTTATCCAGCATTGCGAGCCCATTGTAGATATTAATCCTTTCCTCCAAAGTTCTCATAATTATTTGCCAAACTAAGTATGAGTCTGAGACCATACTTTTGGGCTTTAGAGACCATACTTTTGGGCTTTAGAGACCATACTTTTGGGCTTCAAAGACCACAAATTCCAGAGCTTGAAGTAAAAAAACCCCAAAAATCAGAAGATAAACAAACGTGAGTACACCGTGAGTATAGGAGAACACATTTAGAAATGTGGGTATGTATTTTTTAAATGGGCCTTCCTGCCTCCTCCTATTCTCATACATATATCCATATATTTATATGTACATATAGATATGAGCATATTTTTATAAATATACAGATATATGAGACTAATTTCGTAAATATATAGACATATATCAATATTTTTATATGTACTATTGTATATACCATATCTAGATGTATCATATCCAAAAAGAAATCTAAAAATTGGAATACGTATTCTCATCCATATCCTATTTATGTTCTGGTAACTCCATCTCAAAACCTACATAAGTGCCATATTGAAAACAAGTAATATCTCACATAAAAGGAAAAATAACACTAATTCATAGATTAGGGACATGAGAATTAGATGTCTCATTAAAGGCAAAGAGAAAATTATAAAGTAAGCTTCCTATACTTTTTGAGAAAACCAAACAAGGATAACAAGGAAAGCCAGATAAAAAAACCATGCATAGAATATGCCATGTACATGTCTCCAAAGTACTTGATGTTGAAGTTTAAGGGTTAGAGGAGTTTTTAATTTAAGAAGTAAAATTTAATGCATGAACATATAAAATCTGATTAAGAACAGTACTTCTCCACTAAAATTTGAACTGTAATAAACAAACATAATTTTCATCCCTTTCAACTTAACGCTCCATTAGTCACTGCGTTAAATTTGGTCCTTGAGAATCATCAAATTCCATGTACAGTAACAACAAGATAAAATAATGTACAATCCACACAAGTCTGAACGCATAATTTTCATCTCTTTCAACATTAACACTACCGAATGTCCACATTCGAGAGTGTAAAAGTTGAAAGAGATGAAAGTTATGCTTTAAACTTATCTTGGTTCTGTCTTGTCTCACTCTTGTACATTATTTTATGAAATTATACATTACAATTATATCACAAATAAAACAAAAGCAAGGTAATACTCTGGATTATGTTGTTAAAGGGTCAAGAAATATAAAAAATTGGAAAACATAGAATACGTGGTGAGATTACTAGGGTATTCAAGAATTAAGCATTGCAAATCATGGTATAGTCCATGTCCTACAATAAGCTTTGTTTTTCCCCCTATCAAGTGTACTCATGAGACTATTTCACTATTATATAAAGTTTGCTTGACTCTCTATGTTGCTTCCTTCCACCTTCCTTCACTGGCATTGCATCTGTAAGATCATCTGCTTTTATGCCAATTATGTCAAACCTACAAAACAAAATGACACTTAAAAACTTACCAAGTCTAGAATATATAATTTCCAAGCTGATTTTATACAAGATATTCACTCAATATATCACATTTCCTGCAACTATCCTAAAACAACGTATTTAATTTTTTGTATCAACAAGGTAGTCCCCGATTTGTCACCTGTAATCTGTGATGGGAAGCTGTGGCTTCATGTATGTCTGGAAAAAAATCAAAACAAAAGAAAAAACATTTTCTTCTTCATCAACCAAGTAGACTCTAGCATAGAGTTCAAGTGAACCATCTTGTCCACCACCAACCATCTCACAATATTGAGAAACAGCAGAAGTTGGACCACTCTTTTCAACTTGGATACGCTTATTATCCCGAGAAAAAGAACCAGCTTGAACCTACAATAATGAGCCAAAAGGAGCTAACATGGAAGATTAGGCCTCATATTTTCACAATTGTTGTGGTTCACTGACAAACTAAGTAAATCAAGCACTAAAATTGGAACATTCTATAGTCTATTATTAAGCACACCATAAACCAAAAATGGCATTCACTTACAGAAGGTGAATCAGACTACATTAGGCATGTTTCCTGATGAATGGTGGCTACTGCATGGCTATCAAAAACAGTAAAACACAATGGACACCCCCTTTTTCTGAATTCTTCAGAGCATTTAGCTTTAGGCAGAGGACCTGTAACAAAAAATGCACTAAAAGTTGAATTGTAAATGAAAGCATATTATAGGATCATAATTCTAGCAATCAAGACCCATCAAACTTGAATTTACAGCAATATCAATGTAGTGCTATCAAGTGAGCATATTATTAAGTATTAAATATGCTTTACCTTTTTTGTCTAAGAAAAAATTATGGGCATAGAATATGGGCATGCTTGACTATGCCAAGAAAAGACCAAATAGCAGCATAGTAGACAACCAGAATCACATTACAATAAGAAGATGCTAAATTTGATAGATTTCAAAATTAACCTTTCCTCAACACCTACCCCTAGGAAGAAGTCTGGAGAATATTTCTAGTGAGATGACTCTTCTTTGGAGATTCTTTGAGGAACATGTCATATAATGTGAACTTCCTTCAGTGGAGGTGCCAAGTTTGAGGAGGTATCTACTCTACCAAAAGTTCAAAATCAAACGAATTGCACCCAACCTGATGACTTTGAAGTTTGAACCCATGCCATGCAGAAGGGAATACCAAAGCAAGAATGGAACCTGAATGAACAGAACATAGGAAACTACAAGAGGCACACTGCAATGATTGGATACCAACTTTGCTTGGTTTCAAAATTAATAAGAGAAAGCACCTCCCCCTTCCCTAAATTCTAGGGGATCTTTTCAGTGAGAATGGAACCCTAGTTAACGGTTTATGCTCTGTCAACCTCGTAGTGAACCAAGGTCCCTTGGAAAATATTCCTATGTTGCACAGGGACACATCCCCACCTTAAAACCCCACATACCTAATGTTCTGATGTTTCAGAGACCTAGGAACTCCTTAGAAATGTTTCAAATATTGCGAAGACACCATTGGGAACTGAGGTACATTTAAGGGATCATCCCCATGATCTAGGTGAAATTTTAGGGTATTTTCCCCACGTCCTCAATTTTTTAGGGACTCCTATACATCTCTCATGCCTGTATTTTTTTGGTTAGGTTAAAAATTGGCCAAATTTTTTTAAATTGTCTCTTGTAAAATGGGTCAAATTCATCTATGAAACTATTGTCTAGTGAAACTTTGAGAGTGAAGCCACCTGTAACAGGCCTCAATGTTCTTTCCTTATGATTTTGTCCCATTGATTTATTTCAAATTCATATTTGTCAGATAGAAAAAGAGGAACATTAGTATTAAGGGAAGAAAGACAAGCTAAATTGTCTGACATAGTTCTTTAAACAACTCCTTGTTCTTGGTTGTAAAAATTGTACTTTGTTATTAGGTATGCATTATGATGTCCAAAATATGATGTTACTTTGATTGCTGGAACAGAAAAATATTTATATGCGATATTTCAAGAAGAAATCAGAACATATACAGTACATGTCTCTCCAACACTACCAGAGCATTAGATCTATGCTATTATCAAAAAAAAAATCTCTCCAACACTACCAGAGCATTATATCTCTCCATTTGACTAGGGAATTCGCTTCTTTTTTTCTTTTCCCATTCCATAAGAAGATGAAGAAATTTCTTCTAATCCTGTCCAGTATACCTTTCAGAAAATATGTAAAGGACAACCAATAAACAGTTTGGCATTGATTTTACCATGGTCAACCTCCACCCTATGGACAGCCATCTGTAACACTAGTTTGTCACTCTTCCTTCAATATTCTCATAAATCCATTGCCAATCTTTAGTTTGTAATCATTAGGTTTAATATGGAACCCCAAATATTTTATCCATTATCAAAGGTTGTGAAATTATAGGGCAGAACTTGGGATAACTTCCTTTCTTTTCCTTCGTCCAAGTAATTAAAAATTTAAATAGAATAGAAGATTTATAATTATTCACTTCCATCCATGTTGCCTTGCAATAGAGGTCAAGAATTTCTTCCAATTCCAAACAACATTACAACATCCACAAATAAAATATGTGTCAACAAGAGTGACCTTCCCAACTTGATACCTCTGACAAATCCGTACTTTTGGAAGTTGTAATTAACCTACTTAGACCCTCTACCACTAGATGTGATACCATATGTTCCACCCTTGTGTGTAGGATCCATGGCTCTAATGCAAATCCACCAAGATCCACCTAGAATCCACCATGGAAGCAGATCCCCTGGAGAAGGAAATGGAACCTGAGCCTATGAAACATATCCCATGAAAAATAAAGTGGATCCTGAAATTCTGAAACAAATCCCAAAACTTCCAGTTCTTTATTGACCTGCCGATCCCCCAAAAAATTGTGTTTTAATGGAAAGTCTTCCAAAACCCTATAGTCCTAATGGTTAAAACCATAAACCGTAAATACTTCAGTGCATTCTTAACAAATGGTGGCAAAGCAAATGCAACTACATGAATCTGCAATCCAAGATTATCATATTAGTCTTTAATACATCAGATACAGAGTCTCTAAATTATATTCTCCAGAGATACTAGCCTTGTCATATGAGGACAAGGACTTGCAAGGATTTTGGCTTGTCCAAGTTGAATGAATGTCCTAGTTTAGATATATTAGACAATTCCTCGAAATATTTGGGACAGAAACATACTCAAACAAATATACGATGTTTATTTTATATCAAAATCATGCATGTTAATTCTAAAATATATATCCTTCATCAATCATCACAAATAGGACAGTCTAAAGACAATATACTATGTTAAGCTTCTACTGATAACAATAGGAATTCCACATTAAAACCTTCAGAATTGATAACAAAAAAAAATTACACTATTTCTTATTATACTATTAACTAAGGACACGTAATACTTTGACTGAGCAATGACATTATTTAAGTCCAGTTTTTATATTACTTCCAAAAGAAAATCATCGTAAATAGGATACAGTCTAAAGACTCTAGGAATATTGCCTATGAGTTATGGTACTTAGTTGCAACCTTCTTATGTTCATTGGGATTGACAGGATTTCTGAAATCTACTGTCGGTCCTTAAGTTGAGCAAATAACAAAACCAATTTCCCTGCTAAATATCGCATCATAAGAAAAGGCATCAATAAAGTTGTTATCTGACAATATAATAGTACTAAAGACATTCAACAAGACATATAAACTCCACAAACATATTTTATTGCAATATTAGTTGTGTGACCATCCACATGAAACACTATTACAATGCCAGTCTTAAAAAGTTGGATTCTCAACAATCTAAGCCTCATTTTTAATTCACTTCTTTATTCAAAAGAGTCTAGAGATCACATACCTTGGATATTGTATAACATATGTCCATGCATAGTGAACATATCCCTTGAAAGTCTGCCTACATGTTGAGACAATATCTTGAATAACGTGCATATGCAACCACCAGCTTTCTTCCTGACTAATAACTACACCTCCAGGACATATCCATATGTATCATATCCAAAAAGAAAACTAAAAATTGGAATACGTATTCCCATCCATATCCTATTTGTGTTCTGGTAACTACAGCTCAAAACCTACATAAGTGCCATATGGTAAACAAGTAATATTTGACATAAAAGGAAAAATAGAACTAATTCTTAGATCAGGGACATGAGAATTAGATGTGTCATTAAAGGCAAAGAGAAAATCATAAAGTAAGCTTCCTATACTTTTCAAGAAAACCAATACTTTTCAATAAAACCAAATAAGGATAAAAAGGAAAGCCAAATAACAAAAACCGTAAAAACCAAGCATGGAATATGCCATGTACATGTCTCCAAAGTACTTGATGTTGAATTTTAGGGTTTAGAGAAGTTTTTAATTTAAGTAGTAAACTTTAATGCATGAACATATAAAATCAGATTCAGAACAATACTACTCTAATAAAATTTGAACTGTAATAAACAAACATAATTTTCATCTCTTTCATCTTAACACACCATTATTCACTGTGTTAAAGTTGGTCCTCGAGAATCATCAAATGCCATGTATAGTAGATATCAAGAGTAAATAATCATAACCAATATTTGAATCAACCATATACTCAATTTTTTCTTATTTGATCTTGTCACCGAAGGGACAAGTCAATCTAGACAAACAATTTACGTACATTGAGAGAGATCCAGAGAGGGTTAAAGCAGAAACATAGTGATCGCATACTGAAGCAAAATTCTTAGTCAACAAGGACATTCATACCCAGTACAGTCATGTTGACAAAGGACACACAGTCATGTTGGGTAAGGATGCAGTCACATAGTGCAGAGACACACATGCATACTATTGCACAGTCATTCTTGAAACAACACAATCCACCCATAAAGTGAAACTCACTGTCACATTGGGGAAGACCCCACAGTCTACACAATAAAACAAGCTCATGGTCACCTCATGGTCATGCTAGGGAAGGACCCACAATCCACATGAGAAAAGAGATCATGGTCATGCTAGAGAAGGACACGTAGTCCACCAAGAAAATAGATCACGGTCATGCTGGGGAAGGACCCACATTCCGCTCAAGAAAATAGATCAAAATCATGCTGGTGAAGGACCCACAGTCCACCAACAAATAGATCATGGTCACACTAGTGAATGACCCACATTCCACCCAAGAAAACAGATCACGGTCATGTTGGAGAAGGACCTCTCAAGGTATCACCAAGGCACAGGTTTTTTGACCATGTTGAAGGACCCATGGTCCACCAAGAAAGTGCAAAGAAACCAATCATGATCGTGCTAGTGAAGGACCCACATTCCACCAAGAAAGAGACTCACGGTTACACTATGGAAGAACCCATAGTCCACCGAAGAAACAGGCCATGGTCACATTGGGGAAGGACCCACAATCCAACAAAATCACGGTCACGCTGGTGCAAAGTGACCGCGAGGAAGGTGTAAGAAGGAAATCCCAGTAACATGGGTGATGCAGCAAGATATCACATGGACCAGCAGCAAAGATCACGTAGAGGGAGAGATCTTAGTCACGCTGGCGCAGCAGACCACGAACTGGATCTGTCTCTCATGTTAAATTAAAAATTTAATTTATAATCTAGATACTCCTTCAGATAGGGTATCAAAACATTAATAAACATAACCTATGGATGAAGTAAGATAAAGGATCAAGAGTTAACCAAGGGGGCCACAACAAACAAACCACAAACTCAAGGTGAACTATATAAGGTGGACATGCAACTATTTTATAGGACCAACAAGACCAATAATCTTGTCTCTCTCTCAAGGTACATTGTTTTATATATTTTTGTCATCACTATATAATATTCATTAGTTATCGAAAGTTGAACCAAATAAACAACTTATACAAGGAAGAGAAGTGAAATCCATAAAAAGTAGTTAGCTTGGAAACTACAACTGCAACTGAAATACATAAATAGGCATCAAAGCAACTGCAAACCATCTCAAACAAACATAAACCATGAAAAATGATGATAAAATAATACTAGAAACAAAATTGTATCGTTTTAACTAGACAAGATAAGTTTAAAGCATAATTTTCATCTCTTTCAACTTTAACACTCCCTGAGGTCCCTGTGTTAAAGTTGAAAATCATACAAAGACAACAAATAACAACAATAGTAAATCTAACTCAAAGTACAAAGAAAAATAATACGATAACCGACTATGAGAGTTGAAACCTTCCTTATACTCATCTTAGCATACCCAAACAGTGCAGTAAAGATATCAGTCCACACAAGTCCGAACGCATAGTGTTCATCTCTTTCAACTTTAACACTCCCAAAGGTCCACATTTGGGATTATAAAAGTTGAAAGAGATGAACATTATGCTTTGAACTTATCTTTTCTCACTCTTGTTTAGTTTCAGTTGAAAATCATACAAAGACAATAAATAACATCAGTAGTAAATATAACTCGTGTCTAACTCAAAGTACAAAGAAAACAAATAATTTAACCCACTAGGAGAGTTGAAACATGGTTGAAACCTTCCTTATACTCAGCAATATTTTTTTAGATCATATCTTGTTAATTAAGAGACAAGTCACTACAGGAACAAAGGACATACCTGAGAGAGAATAAATTCAGTTACCTAGTCAATAAGCAAGTTTTCCCTAATTACTAGAGCAGCAGAGAAAGGAATCCCCGTGGTTAAAGCAGGTTTAAGTGGACTAAGATCTATGTTGCACTGTACGAGTGTTTGGGTCTACTTAAAGTGAACCATAAGGAAACCTCAATTACTAGAGTAGTAGACCCAGAAACAACAATCCATAAAATATCATGTAATGATGAAATTTCACACACAAAACGTGCACAAACCATATCTATGTTTGTATCCCATACAAAGCGCATGGCTTTCTTACAAGTTAGCACACTCAAATAGTGTAACAAAGATATTAGACCACTCAAGTATGAAACCACGAGTGTGTCACTGACAAACCAATACCATATCACACCCGTTCATATTGGGGGATTAAAAATTATATAAAAAAAAACATTGTATTAGGTTCATATTCAGGGTCTAGGTGTTTTTTTATGGATTTAAAAATATATATAATATGTTGGGGATTTTATTATATAAGGGGGTGGAGCAGCAGCATGAGCGGGGTGTGGAGAAGTAGTGCAATCACAGCGCGAGCGGGGCAGCACTAGCATAAGGACCATTAAGGATCAACATAAGATCAAGATTCAACCACGGGGGCGTCGTTGATGGACCAATAATATATCATGTTCGTTCATATTGGGGTTTTAATTATTAAAAAACCCCAAAACATTATATTGGGGGTTTTCAGCCGTGTTGGAGCATTGGGGTTCTAGACTTAGACTGTGTCGTGGGAGCATCACGGAAGCATAGGTTTTTCACGAGATTTGAGGAGAATTGTGCAGGAGGGAGAAGATAGGGTTTTCAATCGTGTTGGTGTTTTAAGTCATGTTGGAGAATTGGGGTTCCAGGCTCAGACTGCATTGTGGGTCAACATAAGATCAAGAGCCAACAAGAGGAGTCAAGAAGACGAAGGTGTCAAACTCATGGTAAAATTGTTATATTCTCTCTCAAGGTATCACCAAGGCACAAGTTTTGCGGCCTTGTTGGATGAGCACCAAGGCACAAGGTTTTTAGTCGTGTTGGAGGAGCACCAAGACATAGGTTTTTCGCACAGTATTCAATCGTGTTGGAGGAGCACCGCACGCTGATCGCGTGGAGGTTTAATTATTAAAAAAACCCAAAACATTATATTGGGGGTTTCCAGCCATGTTGTAGCATTGGGATTCTAGGCTCATACTACATTGTGGGTCAACATAAGATCAAGATTCAACAAGAGGGGTCAAGAAGATGAAGGTGTCAAACTCGTGGTCCAACTATTATATTCTCTCTCAAGGTATCACCAAGGTATATAGTCCATAACTTATAAGTGTTCCAAACCACAGTAGTACATTTTATCATCATCGTATAAGGAAGTTCCATACCACGTCCATACCCACTCCATACCAAAATAGGTGTACAACAGTGAGTTTTATAACAAGAGATTTCCACACCCTACCCATCTTTCGAATCAACAACAATCACAATTTCCTAATGAGTTAATATGCACTCCACAAAAACATGACGAAATTAAAGAACACTTCCACTGAAAAATTTTAAGATCTGAAACCATAAACATCGAATGGACTATCAATATTTAAACCTAAAAAATTATCTGATTTCTCAACTTTGTTTTCAGCTGCTGAACTATTACTGTGATCAGCATTGTTGCCAATAATATCTGAAAAATCATTTTTGTCAATTCCTATACAGCATGAGACTGAAAAAGAGAGTGAAAAGAGATACCTTTGCTTTTAGTGATCATACAAAACTTGGACTATGCTATGCATCTTCCGTGAGATAATAACACATAGTCAGTTAATAAGCTTTAAAAGCATAAGAAAAAGTGAAGCAAAACTGTAAGGCATGTTGAATAACATGTAAATAATGAGCACATCAAAATTAAGTGTGAATTAAGTCTGAGTATCCCATTGCATGTTCAATATTTTGGAAATGCATCTTCATACCTCAGGATTTACATGCACCTTCAACATATAATTGATTGGTAGGTCCAAAAAATTATAGTTAGGGATGTCATCTTTCCAATAAATGTGCATAAATCTTGAGCAAGTCCTTACATACCTAGTAGATCATAGCTGCAAAAACATAAACAAGTATCCTTAGTTCAAACAATATTTGGATTTGTGCTCAATAAATCCCACATAAACAATATAAATCCATAGTTCACTTGCCCTGCATTATAAATACATTTCTAGCTACATAATTTTAATTTATATAAATCAATGCATTATAAAACCAAAAGTGAAGGCCTGTAACCAAGAAATAAACAACACTTAGCCCCTGATACCAGTAGCTGAATTGGAGCAAATAGAGACAAATTATTTTGAGAAGAATTGGAGTCTGCAATAGGATATGTAATACAGAAAAAGAATACTATAATGTAAACATGGAACACAACAAATCTGAATGGGATGACCCAAAAGTTACAATCAAGCTACTACAACCAACAATATACATATTTTGATCAGATGTTAAAAATCTTTGAAGCTACACAATAAAGCATTTTCATTTTCTAGAATTAAATCCCTTCGTCTGATAGTGCTATAAATTTACAGAATTCTTCTTAGAATAATGATTCATCTAAAGCTATGAGATGGAGAAAAAAATATTTGTAACTAGGGATACATTTCCAAAACCATATAGAACATGCCTTGGCATGGGAATAATGACTGAATCATGTGTCCATTATCTATGTAAAAAAACAGTTTAAAATGAATGTAATATATTTCATGGTGTATTATCCCTTTTTTGCTACACGTACTAATTTTATTTTTCAATAGAATTACAAAAAGCATATTTCACAAAAAAAACAAAGAAACGTATCATCCACATCATCCAAGTTCTGGATCCATGCTATATTAACATCAAATGGAAACCAAAACATTTTGATATAGTTGTAGATTGAAGTTAGCAAAGCACACAACCCTAATCAATTTGATAGGAACCCAATTCAAGGAAAATCCACACAAACCCATTTAATACCAATGCAAGCACACAACCCTAACCAATTTTAATACAAATGCAAATCTAGCACATAGACCTATAGACAGTTCATATAATTATCGAAGTAATGCAACATTCTTTCTAACACTTTGACTGCCAAACATCCAACACTTATTAAGAGGTGGAAAACCATGTCACAGTTATGGCATGTGACCTTCCATGTGAACAATAAAATGTAACAGATATAAGATGTAACTTGGAAATCAATAACAAACACTTTCATTGAGAGGCCTACAAAATTTTTGAAATTACCTTTCCTATAAATCTTGCTAGAATGAGATAATGTATGCTTTAATTCTCTTGCAAGGAAAGTGCAGCATGGACTTCCTAAAAAAATAGGAAAAAGAGAGAATTAATGACCTTTCTTGTAGAATTTTTAGCAAAATGAAACATGCCATCATGTGAATACTTGTTAAAATAGACCTGAGTAGTTGTTGGCAGTTGAGGCAAAGTAAAGTGGCCTTGAGGATGATCCATTTTGCAAGCCTGTTGATCATCAATCCTAGATGATATTTACTACTTCTGTTACTACTGTTGTTATTTATATGTACATATGTTATTTACTACTGTTGATATTCCATTTAAGAAAACATTTAGAAAACACATTTCAAGAAACACACATTAAGTAATATTTCATTTAAGTATTGAAGTAGCAAAAGAAACTATATGAAAACTCTAACATGGGCATGGGCACCAAAATTTGACAAACAAAAACTTGTTTCATCCTTTTAAAAGTAATATTAAACATAATTGTTGAACTAGCCAATAGTTCAAGAACCATGCTTCAAGAACGCATAAAGAAATATTTGACAATCGATAACTTCACATTGAGTTATCCCAACCGTTCGGCATCCGGACCATTCACCGCACCTGAAGATAAGAGAAATTAAAATGAGTATAAAATGAGTATGAAATTGATACAAGCGAATCAACAATAATACAAAAAATAATGCTTTATAAATAAGCTATAAGATAGTAGTACAAAAGATAAGAGAAATTAGAATGGTTTTAAAACTTCACCCTACTTAAATTTTTAATGCAATCCTCAAAAATTATGTGGTCGCTTTCTTCTAACTTGTATGTGTCATTCTTGATATTGTATGATAGGTTTGTCATTGCTATAACATATTCAAGTTGTATGAATAGATTATCTATCGAATCATACTTGTACATGTGTTGACCCTTTATTCTATTGTACCAACAACATTGAAGCTCAACACCTTCAGGCCAAAAGATCAATGTCATTATCGTAATCAAACACCCTATTACCATCCTTCTTTCTTATTTTTTAAACTCTTCCAACATACCAAGTCCCAGAAGAAACGTTGTGCTTTGTACTTTCATATACACCTTTTCTTGTAGTATGTTCAGCTACAACTATAGACTCACTCTCAAACAACACCACATGATCTGATCTAATTCCAAAAGCAATTGCAACACCCTTTTTGGGAGGCCTCTCATCTCACCTGAAGTATACTCCATTCCTAAATTTATTCAATCTATCATTCGATAATGTCAGATTTCCATTCAATTGAATAACCAAACAAGATTTGTACATGTCCTTTCTATTGAGCTCCACCATTGGTTTAGTAGTTATGTTTACAATTTCATCAACGGAATCTTAAATTCCTTCCAACTCGTGCCTCCAGTCACTTTCCATCGTTTGCAATTCACTATCATTGAGTACCATAAAAGACGAAGATTGGAATATGGATGTGGAATGACTCGGTGGAGAATTATCAACTACTTCATCCACAACTTCAAATGTCGGAACATTGTGATCTTCTATCCATGGTTTAAACCACCAAAAATATTTTGTGTGTCTTTTTGGTTGCATGCCAAGACCTTGTAAAATTCCATGTGCATCCTCCAATCCTATCTTGAGAGCTTCTATAATTTTATTATATGTGGATATTTAATCATATTGTGACATGTAATCATCTTCCTCTAATTTTTGTTGATGCAATTTATTCCAAATACTCATTTGTTTCTTATGAGATTTATTGAAACGAAGCCCTTGGGGATTCAATTCTTCTTCAGCAACTCTATTAAGGGTTCCAATAGCATGAAGTAAGTCAGAGAAATCATATTCCCTCTCTACTCCAACCATGCCATCGAATTTTCTAAAGAAGTTCGGGCATACATCTGATGCAGACAAGTGCAATGCACATGGCAAGTTAGAGTATTGATCATGAAATAATCTCATCAACAAAACTGCAAAGTGGCAGTAAATTTTCACATATTGATATGCCTCTCTGCTAATGAAATTAATTTTGACATTAGTATTTGCTTGTTCTCTTACCCAACATATCCATAACGTGAAGAAACGATGGACTCTTGAAGAATTTTGCACTCTTTCCCAAAGAGTCAAACTAGGAGACAAAAAATATCAATATAGTCAAAACGATTGCTAGATAGGTCTCTGTACCCGATGGCCTCTCTATCCTACCACCTGTAATTCTCATTTCCTTCAAGCACCTCTGGACATTCCTTGAAGCAATGTGTTGTGCTGAACCCTAGTTTTGGCGATCAATCCTCTCTATACCCTTAATTTTAAGCTTGTGTTCATCCACTTTAAAATTGTTATAAACCATTCTTACATGGTTAGAACTAATCAAATCTTCTCCAACAATCAAATCTTGTCGACCACTAAACAAAGGATTCACTAGATTTTTTCCATTGTGGATGTAATCATGTTCATGAAGTCCTATTACTTTAAATCCATCATGCAACCCAGCTAGCCTCCACCCTTCCCAGGGAATTTTATATCTCATGCATGTCATTGAGTAATAATCCTTCAGCATAAGCATTGTTCTCCTACTATCCCCATCTGAGGAATGACCAATAATAGGTCCTAAAAAAATTTCCACGTGTTTCTTCCATAGGTCTTGTACTTTTTCCCATTGTCAATGGACAAAATTTGCATCAAAACTGTTGCACGTTGGATGAACAACCACAACCAAATGAGGAAGCTTCTCATGTAAATGGTTTGCAATAATAACACGTGCATAATGGCCAATCACACAATTCTTGAAGGCATCTGTAATAATCGCATAGCCTGCGACGCCTTCACCAACTGTCACCAAGAAATGTTATTGGCACTTAGGTTCTTCTTTCTTGCCACAAAAACCCACCAATGTATCACTTTTTGCTACCCACCTGACATATTTTTTCACAATAGTTTCATCTTCAGTAAGGCATACGAGAATTGGGCCCTCTATACCATGTGTGGATTTATAGGAAAAATAGACTTTTTCAATTGTCTCAAAAATGTACTCTTGCTCCCTTGGGATATATGTCAATGACTTCTAACTTTCCTTAAAGTCATAGATATCGAAGGGCCATGCAGATTCAAGCTAATAAATATTTGTAATCTAGGACTTCCCCATAACTTAATCATCTCATAAATGGATTGAGTGGATGCACCATACCTTCTCCCTGACTTTGAACGAACTAGGTTGTGAAATATATCTTGAACAAATTCCCAAACTACATCTTTACCTTGTAATTTTCCTTGCTTATGAGCCTCACACACATCCTTGCAAAACATGAACACATCCTTCCTTCCTGCAGATTCGAACAATTTTTCCCTTAGAGACCTTGTTCTAATAGAAAGTGTAGCAACCTTTATCCTCTCCCACCAAAGAGATCGCATTGTTAACCTATGTGTAGAATTTACGTCTCTTGCAACAATTTTGAGTTCAGTTTGAGTCAAATGGTCCAACCTTATCCCTTTCCATGTATCTCTCCCATGTATTTTCATGTTGCTCCTTGATTCACGATATAAACACATTCGAAAGTAATCACAATTAGGTATCATCTTACAAAAATTGCATGTCAATGAATCAAAAGGTATTCCTGTTTAAGAAACCCTCTTGTAATGAATATGTCGGTATGTACCATTAATACGACATTCAGTACCATGATAACATAGTGTTCTCTTGGTATGTTTCTCTATGGCCCACATTTTTCCACCACATTGGTAATCCATTAGAACCTTTGTGTCCAATCTCTCCCCTCTTCTCTCAATATAGGGATCCCAATACCCCCAACATAATAATATCAAGGGAGGAATTTGTCCTAGAATAAGATGAAAAAACACATTGGTTAATGATCTACTAACTGCTACTAACAAGTAATAACAAATAAAGTAATGTGCATATTCAAATTCAAATTAAATTAAAACTTGGGTAATTAACACACCTGAAGTAGAAGAATGTGAACTTGTAGAAGCCCCATGTAATGGTAATGGTAGTGATGGGATCAAGAAATTATTCAAACTTTGTTGGGACTTTTCATTGGTAGGCTTCTTTGGTCTCCCAACTGTTCCACTTCTCAACACAATTGTATCATGTGAAGCCTCAATCATAGTAGTAGTAGTGTGCTTCTCTGATTGCATGTGTTCATTTAGAGAACTGACAATATTAACACTTGTCGGGACCAAAGAGAACCATCTATTGCATCATGTACATTCCACTCTTACTTTTTTCTTGTCCTCATTGTTTGCAAGTGTTGCTTCCACCACCTTGAACAAATTATTCTCTTGTGTTTGGTTAAGATCATGTGGAAGTTTGATTGCTTGATCAATCTCAAGTTGATATCTAGCCATTGTTGTCGTCTCTTCTCTGTTACATGAAGGAATTTCATTAATTCCCAACATCGAAATGTGATGTTGATGGGACCTTGTTTTCATATGATTGTTTTTGAAGTTACGAAATATCCACGCTGCCAAGGATACTTCCCCTTTTCCATAATCAATGCCACAAATTTCACAATGGATCTTTATATTAGGTTTTCCATTTTCTGAATATACCTTGAGTGTTAACTTGTCCTTCACAAACTCTTCCATTAAACTATTGACTTTATGTTCCCAACATGACAATACATTAGGATCAACCAGTAAAACTTGTTCCACTAAATCGGACACATGATCAACTCTTGTTTGTTTATGCATATGTTCCTCCACATTCTGTTCAACGTTTTCAGAGATTGGAGCTCCTTCCATTACATGTGATTGGAATGTTTCAACAACCAACATGCCTACTTTCCTCTTAATGCCTACATTTGTTGTTGTAGGTTTCCTTTTTTTCTCTTGCTTTGTATTTAAAGGAATTCCAATTGGGCCAATAAAATCAAAAAGGATATTCAACAATTTCATCGTCCACAATTTTACAACAGATATCATCATATGTACAACCTTTTCGACATTGGATTGTGCCAAGGGCACAATTCTCTTCACCAATATAAATTGTGAAGTCCACAACACCACTTGGATCCATCTGCATTTCCATCCATGTGTACCATTTAGTTTGTTAATAAACACTTAATATTATAACAATTTTTTCACAAGTTTGGATATAATATGGCTACGAAATGAGGTGATTGCATCCTTAAATAAATGAAAAAAATATGTATTCAAATTTACACATGCATATTAGTTCATTAATGAAACAAAGAGCTAGGAAGCAAGGTATGAACTTTCAATTCAAATCTCTAAAAAGGGTGAAGAAATCTTACTATTGGGATGAAACACCTTGAAACAAAATCTATTGTCAGTGGCTTTTTCAAATATCCCTCCCCAAACTGATGAGTCATCTTCAACGTACCTATAGAAGATCAAAAGGTGATCAAAACAAGAGATGAAAAAACATAGAAACTTTGTTAATAGCATAAAATATTTCCCTAGAGACAAATCAGTTAATAACATAAAATATTTCAGTGTCTGCTTGCAATTTCAAAGGAAAATATAGATGTGCAAGAAGTTGTCGTGGAGATTGCTATAAAGTCTAATGATGTGATGACTTGGTACCACCTAAGTGGGTATCCCATCGCACATACATTAGAGACGTTGATGGTAATCTCACCAAGATGACCTTGAGGTATATTGGATTTCAATGAACATGACACTACCAACACCAATCCTACTATCATAACTACATTTTAACGCCTTGTTCCATGACTTGAGCATGGATTTTTTATTCGCCATGTTATTTATCTAACTTTATTGGCAAGTGGTTGTAGTTGTGTCAAGCACTAGGGAAATTTATCCAATACTTTCTTGAAGCAATCAACAAGCTCCACCTCCAAATTCATATAAGAGATTTGGAATAAGTACTTTCTCTTCAGTTAAATTCTAGTTCCTTGTCAATGTTGTCCACCTAAAACATGTCAATGAGGGTTGTATAATAAAACACAATGGACTAAAAGTGATAAATTTACTACAATTCAAAGTAAGTGGCAAAAAAATAAACAAAAATTACACTTACAATTACCTTAACAAAAGGAGTTCCATCTCCCTCTTTCCCCATGCATGCAGTGACCTTCCCCAAAATACATTCAATGAATAAGCCAATAGTCATTTGAGAGGGGGTATCGTGTATATTCGCTATCAGTCGTATTTCCCTCAACTATCCAAGGAATATCCTCATGAATGTATGTCATACCTACAAATCCCTTATGGATATGCTTAATACTGAACTTATGCCCAATTTGTGTTATACGCATTGTTAGAATATAGTCCGTAGGGATTATATACTTTGTAAATAAATAAATAAAACTGATGTAGGAAGCCGAAAAGGATGGACGGGAGGTGAAACTCAACCATCTTGTAAATTGTATAAATATTTGCATTTGGCTATGTAATACAATCAATCGGGAGTTATTACCAATAAGTGGTATCAGAGCAGGGTTGTCTGCCATAACTCCTGGCTGCCATTTTGCTTGCCAGTCCATTGCCAGACTGCTCCATCAGTCTGCCAGTCGAGTCACATGCATTGTATGCGTTACTCCATCTGCTGCGTTTATTCTCGGCTAAAATTTTTGAATTACCTAACCCTAAGTTGAATTTCCCCACCGTTCTCTGTGTTGAGTATATGCTTTGAGGTATGCTTGCTACTGGAGTAGTTTATATCTGTGAGTTTATATCTGCTTTGAGTTATTCCACCTGATGAACGCCCTCTGCGTGATCTCTGGTGCGTTGAAAACTCTGGAGTGTAACCCTAATTTTGTATAAGAAGTTCTTTTGGCGTGCTGCATACAATATATCTGCTACTGCGTGTGCTGCGTGTAGTATGAGCTGTGATTGTATGCTGTGTTGAAGAGAGAAGGTTGCAAGTTCTAGACTGCCAGACTTCCTGCGTTGGAGGTTGAAGACGGATATTGTATTGAAGACTGATATTTTGATGTGCTAGAGAAATAATATATGCGTTGAGTATATATTATTTTGATGTGCTGGAGAAGAATACTGCGACCTCATTTATGCCCTAATTTCTATGCGTGGAGTTTTCTAATTTTTATGTGCTGCGTGCTGTCCATATATTATATTGCGTTGAATAAATAATATATGTGTTGGAGGAGTCAGTGGGAAAGTTGTGCATGAAAGCTGTGCATTGGAGCGTGAATGGTGAAGGCGCTGTGTGGAGCTACGTCTTGTAGAAGAATTTGAAACGACAGTGTGATAATCATCATTTGAATATCACTTCATGACTGCTCTCTATTCCACGTTTTTGTGAGTATTTGCTATACTATTATCTGCATTTTGCATTGGAGCTATATATAAATCGACCCATTACCTGTGTGGAGCTCCATCGTGGACTACCATTTGCTGCGTAGAGAAGACTGTCATGAATGATTATGCTTGCTGCGTTGAAGACCATCCTGCGTAGAGAAGACTGTCGTGAATGATATATTACCTAATTTTATGAGTGAACCCTAATTTTCTTATTGAAGACTGGTGTGTTTGACATTGTATGTGCTGTGTGAGTCTGAATGCTTTTGAGACTGCAAATACCTTATCCAGAAACCACGGTTGAAGTCTTAACTCTTCAGAGGCTTCCAATACAATATGATTTTGGAGCTTTGTTGCACTGCAAACAAAAATTTTGACAAGTGACGCCCTTTGGCACACCTGGTGGGACAGACTCCAAGAGCTGCCACCATGATCATATAAACTCCAACGCTAAGAGATGTGTTTTTACTGCAAGTGAAGATGTGAAAACTTCATGTAAAGCTAACCGTAAGGTTGAAGCGTGGATCTCTCTCTCATGTGAAGAGACCACTGTGAACGACAGATGGGAAAGACCATTAAGGTTTTCCTTTTTGTTGTGTTTGTGTTTGATTTGTATGCAACTCGTGGGGATGGTCACTAGAACCCTAATAATGCATTGGGTGCTGTAAAATGAAGCGATAGGTCATGGATTCCAGGTTATCTTTCTCTCATTCGGCACCTGTCCATAGTTCTCTTTCCAACATTCAATTTGGTTACATTTGAAAGAAAATAATCTATACTATACATGGATCAACAGAAGTTTTGCAGAGATTATCTATTGCATTTGTATTTGTGGAGTTTCTTTGCATTTGAAAAGTTGAAGACCATGCTGCGTTGAAGTGCAAACCTCTCTGGCCACCTGCTTGAAGGTCGAGTTGCTTCTAAATTCGAATTGATAGCTCTTTACATTGGGTACTGTGTGGTATGTGTTGAAAACTGAAGTATTGGAGACTGAAGAATTGTTGTAAGATCTGGCTGAATTGATTGAATTATATCTGATATATATATGCTGACTAATATATATGCTCTCTGATATATCATGACTGTGTGTTGCACTTCACATCCTGAAGTGATTTATAATGCTTGCTGCGTTAATGCTGACTGATATATCACACTGATATATGCGTTGAAGGCTGTAAGAAGTATTTTAATATTGCTGTTGTCCACTTCCTGAAATGATTTCTTCTCCCTGAATTGCTGTGAATTGAAGCTGCGATACTGTCATTGTATCACTTTAAAACCTGAAGTTGAGATTGTAAATCACCTTGGCAGAGACTGTAGACCTGCAAGGTTATTATTTTTTCTATATCTCTTTGTCATATCAATTTTATTATTGTAAACTAACAGTTGTAAAGATGCACTCTTTGGCATCTAGTATTGGTGCTGCCCTAGCTAGCAAAGACCAATCCAAAGACCCTTCCAAGGGAGATTGCAGCAAAAGAGGACGAGAAAGAAGAAACTTCAGAGGTAGAGGGGGCAGAAGCAAAAGATCAGATTTGCAGTGCAAGCGTTGTGGAAATACTGGGTACACATCAGATCAGTGTTGGGATTCATGGGACTCCATCAAAGACAAGCACAACCAGAAGAAAGATGACCAAAATGCTAGTAAATCTTCTGATTCTTGTATTGTTGCACATTGTAATCTTGGATTTAATGAAATGACTTCTCTCTCATCTTACAAAGATTGTTGGTTGCTTGATACTGGTGCAACATCACACATGACATTTAGAAAAGACTGTTTTGAAGAACTTAATGAATCAATAGATGGCATAGTTTACTTTGCAGATAAGTCAAGTATTAAACCAAAGGGAATGGGCACCATTCGACTAAAGATTCCTGGATTCCCTGATTTCTTGTTGAAGAACGTTCTCTATCTTCCAGAGTTGCAGAGAAGCCTGCTGTCCTTGGTGGAGATTCGACAGCAAGGCCATTTCATTCACATGTTTGATGGAATCGTTGAAATAAGAAAGTCCTCTGACAACCAAGTCATCATGACTGGATATGAAGATGGAAAGCTGTTGAAGCTCAAGGGTTCATCCGCAAGATTTCAGAACTATGCCTACCTCTCTCAGCATGGAGAAGGTAATATGTCATCTAGCTCATTGTGGCATGCAAGATTTGGTCATCTAAATTATAACAGTCTTCATTTGTTGAGAAAGAATGGTGTATTTGGCTTGCCCACCATTCCTAAAGAGAAGAATAAATGTGATGCATGTATTTTAGGGAAACATAGTAAGCTGCCATTCCATGAATCTAATTTCAGAGCAAGTAGGAAATTAGAGTTAGTACATTCTGATTTGTGTGGCCCAATGCCAACTCCTTCA
Organism: Pseudotsuga menziesii; assembly: GCA_001517045.1. NCBI lineage: Eukaryota > Viridiplantae > Streptophyta > Pinopsida > Pinales > Pinaceae > Pseudotsuga > Pseudotsuga menziesii. The sequence goes on along the minus strand of LPNX010136046.1, from coordinate 99,775 downwards.
GCAAATGGGAACAGGTATTTTATGACAATTGTTGATGACTACTCAAGAATGTGCTGGATTTACTGTTTAAAGAAAAAGTCAGAAGCATTTCAAACATTCAAATATTTTCATGCATTGATATAAAAACAAGCACAATCAAAAATTGGTACACTTCGTACTGATAATGGAAAAGAATACACTTCAAATGCTTTTGAAGCTTATCTTCGTCAACATGGAATTGCACATCAGACTACCGTTCCCTACAATCCTCAACAAAACGGTGTAGCAGAAAGAATGAATAGAACCATAATGAATATGGTTCGCTCAATGATGTTTTTCAAGAATGTAAAACTAATGTTTTGGGGTGATGCAGTAAAATGTGCAGCATATTTGAGAAATAGAAGTCCATCAAATGCACTTGATAACAAGACTCCACATGAAATGTGGTTTGGCCATCTCCCTTCAGTCAGGCATCTCAGAATT
>LPNX010136046.1:29461-98764 GCA_001517045.1 Pseudotsuga menziesii | reverse complement strand
TATCATCCATAAAGAAAGATTTGAAAAAGATCTTTGAAATGACAGATATGGGGCATCTCCACTATTACTTAGGAATTGAAGTCACTCAACATCCTAAGTAAATATTCATATCTCATAAAAAATATGTTGGAGAACTACTAAACAAATTTTGCATGACAGAATGCAATCCTATATCTACTCCAATGGAACAGAAAATGAAGCTCACATCAAGCGAAGGAAAAGAATTTGAAGATGCGACCAAGTATCGACAACTGGTAGGAAGTCTTATCTACCTTACAACAACTAGACCAGATATTTCTTATGTTGTTGGCATACTTTCAAGGTTCATGCATAAACCTTGTGAAGGACACTGGTCAGCTGCAAAAAGAGTTCTAAGATACTTCAAGGGGACTCAAGACGTTGGACTCAAGTACTCTAAAGTGGATGACTTCAAACTTATTGGGTACTCAGACTCAAACTTTGATGGCGATAAGGAGACAGGAGTATCAACTTCTGGATACACTATGAGTCTTGGATCAGCAGCTGTTTCATGGAGATCACGCAAACAGTCAGTTCCAGCAGATTCAACAATAGAAGCAGAATATGTGGCTGCAGCTGAAGCAATGAAAGAAATAGTATGGCTTAGGAATATACTTGAATATTTGCAAGAAAAACAAGAGAACTCCACTCCATTGTTGGTCGACAATACTTCTGCAATCAAGCTGGCTAAGAATCCTAGATTCCATGATCGAACCAAACACATCAACACAAAGTATCATTTGATTTGACATCATGTAGAGGCCAAGACAGTCCATCTTCGACATTGTTCCACAAATGATCAAGTTGCAGACATCTTCACCAAAGCGCTTGGACGAGAAAAGTTTGAAAGATTCAGAAACATGCTCGGACTTACGAACACCCCTTCGGATTAAGAGGGGGATTGTTAGAATATAATCCGTAGGGATTATATACTTTGTAAATAAATAAATAAAACTGATGTAGGAAGCCGAAAAGGCTGGGCGGGAGGTGAAACTCAACCGTCTTATAAATTGTATAAATATTTGCATTTGGCTATGTAATACAATCAATCGGGAGTTATTACCAACAAGCATAGATATATTTTTAACTTTGACCTGTAAATTTATTTCATTTTAACTCAAATCATGATGTTGCAATGGTTTTTTTAACATATTGTTTCCTCGTCATTTTTCATTTTACAAAAATATTCATGTATTCCACTGCTATGAGGAGATTACATTCCAATTATTTGTGCAAAGAACCCAAATGCCATAGACAATGTTCAATGTCTCTTTTCTTATTTTCTTATTTTAGATCCTTAACTTCTTTAGTAAACATTATTGGGGTAATGGCCATGGAAATGAGTTATTAAAATGATAACATACAAACATATGGTATGTGAACCTAAAACATCAACAAAATGGAATAATGAGGATATCAATATTATAGTACATTAAAAAAAATCAATATTACTATGCAATCTACATATGCAAAGACATGATTATGCAAACTCATCTACACAATATCAATCTTGTTCTTACATCCTCTACAATCCAAAATAAATAAATAAAAATCTTCAAAATCATTATTGAAATTACACCACAACACTCACAAAAATGGGATCTATATGCATCACCTTGGCAAAGAGGCATTTCTGTCTATAAATGAGAAACTCCATGAGCTATCATACAATCATGTTCCATATCTCCAACACATAGACCTCTATCATGAGAATGTTCTTCTATCAATTTCTAGGTTAGAATTTGAACAAGGCCATGACCACAATAATGAATCTTGTCATCCACCATATTCTGTAATTGTTGATAATATTTAGGACTTAGAAATATCATGGAAGTTAACTTTCTACCTAGGTGGCAATTGTACATGGTGGCAGTGTGTAGTAGATGGTTGGATTTTTGGCTTAATGGTTTGGCTCCTACAAATATGGTAATATATAATATCAGTTAAGAAACAATAATTACACTTACACTAAGATCAGTTAAAGGAATTCCATCTCCCTCTTTCCCCATGTGTGCAACAATCTTACCCATGATACATTCAGTGAAAATGCCAATAGTCATTTAAAATGGGATAGCATGTGGATTCACTATAATATTACTCGTAATTTACTCAACTATTAAATGCATATCCTCCTTAGTGTATTCCATACCTAAAATTCCCTTGTGACTATGCCTACTACAAAACTTATCCCCAATCTGTGGTATATGCACACATATCATTCTAAATTTGACCTACAAATTTATTTCATTTTCATTTTGATCATGATATTAGAATGGAATTTTTGACATGTTGTTTCCTATTCACTTTACAAACATAGACATATCTCCCATTGTCTAATACTCTTTGTTAATGGTTTTAAGGCTTCGGGTATTTTCTTTCCCCTGGTATCTAATGCATGTTACATGAAACATACCCATTTTCCTCTGTTAAGAAAAAACTATAGTCAAAACTCTATGTATTCCTAGTTGGATTGTTCATTCGTGGGGGTTTCATTGTTGGGTGTTTCATGTATTCTTGAATCAAATCCTAACATGTTAGGTGTTGGAAATGGAAAATGTAACATGGAGGAATATTGATCACACTTCAACATATGGGATTTCATGAAGGTTAAAAAAGGGATAAACTATAAGATGCCACAATCTCTATTAGAAACTGAATAAACAACTCAAAAATTAACAATACATTATTATACATCTCTATGATAATAGTTGAAAGGAAAATAAGGATAATACCAAACAAACATAATTGGAAAAATAACAGAGTAGAACAAAGAAAATCATACATAGCAGAATTGATGGGCATTCAATGTATTCATTTCTTTTTCTATATAAATGTGTTTTACTAATAATCTATTTATAAAAGAGACAACTAAAAATAGAGTTAAAACATAGATGAAGGAAAGATCCTCAGATCCCATCACCTTCTAACTAAACTATATACCTGACATAAGCACAACAATGATAACTTCCCATTGAATTATATTCCTAATACAAGAACATGCCTAAATCAGGTTTAAACATAATTACCTCAATATATGTTGCAATCACAGATTTGTGTCAAATGGTGAATGGCATATACAACACCATCCTTATATAAGACATATGTTTCCATGTAATGGGACTAGGTGGCTGATAGAATGTAGTGTTCATACACAACACTACATCTAATAGTAAATATTTTTTCCATGATCTAGTTGCATGACCTCATATTACATAGTGATGTAAAAACATTTTTATTTGTTTACATACATCATTATTTCCCCTCATGGTGCATAGTTCGTATTTTAAAAGGTGATGTATGTTAAAATGTTATGTGTATTATGTGAATTTGAAGTTAAATCATGCATGTGGAATGATCCATAAAAACACTATACCAAAGTACCTACTACAATATTTCACCAAAACTTATATATTGGAATTCCCTATTATAAGAAAAAATACTTATTTTCCTCCATGTGACCCTCCCTGGGTGGTTACTAATGTATTTGTTTATCTTGTGACTAGAATCCCATGTCCTCCATAGTGGTTGTAGGCACCTCCTATTGAACAATATACGGGGAGGAAGAAGAAGTAATAAGAGGGGGTGTATGGTCCAAAATATTATGATTGTCATCCATGGAAATCAATGGGAAGGAGGTGCCATCTTGACACATCAAATGGATCATCTTGACACATCTTGACATGAGGTTAGTATGTTGGTTATAAGTAAGTATGACTATAAATGTCTTGTGATGGGCTTCCAAAATGGTGAGCATTTCCCCATCCATGCCATGGTTCACACGGGTTAAGAATGGAAATGGTCTGAAGGAAGTTGCATTTACACACCATTTACAATATATATCATCTCTTTTCACATGTGCATGTAGTTTGGATTAATGATTGAATTAAGTTATTCATTTAAATTTTTCAAATTCCTTATTTGATGGCACACATAAGAATGCTAATGATTTAACCTTAGTGTGTCACCATTAGACAAATCATAATTCTTGCGAGTTAAGGAAAATAGTTGGTCTGCCACAACAATGTGGGGACTGAGGATTCAAATAACCAGCCTAGTACTCCTTTGGAGGGTGTCACATGGGATGAAGAAAATCGGCAACACGATCTTTTTTTTGTGCCATAGTGGATGGCACACATTCCTAGTTTTGATTGAAGCAATTCCAATATTTTATTTCACTTATTTTTGTATAAAGAGAACAGAGAGGGGAGATTTAAGGGTTATCACTTCTACTATTATATTGTTTTGATAAACATGTTATAAATTGTTACAATCTGATTGTTATTATGTACTTCACACTTTTTTAATAAATGAAAGGAACGTCTTTTATCGCACTTGTCTGAGTAGCTACTTGGTTCCTATAGAGACCTTGGGGAGGGCACACCAAAAGGTGATACTCATAATGTTGTTGCTAATATTTCTATGAGGAATTTCAATCTCTAATTCCAAATCACTCTATGTATTTGGTCATTTCCTGAACCAAATCCTAACATGTTGGGTGTTGGAAATGGAAAATTGAGCATGGAAGAATATTGGTCACACTTCAGCATATGGGATTTCATGAAGGTTAAAAATGGAATAAAGTGTAAGATGCCACAATATCTATTAGAAACTGAATAAACAACTCAGAAATTAACAATACATTATTTTACATCTATGTGATAATAGTTGAAAGGAAAAAAAGGATAATACCAAACAAACATAATTGGAAAAAGAACAGAGTAGAACAGAGAAAAACATAAATAGCAGAATTGATGGGCATTCAACGTATTCATTTATTTTTCTATATAAATGTGTTTTACTAACAATCTATTTCTAAAAGAGACAACTACAATGAAAAAAGAGAATTAAAACATAGATGAAGGCAAGATCCTTGGATCCCATCACCTTCTAACTAAACTATATACCTGACATAAGAACAACAATGATACCTTCCCATTGAATTATATTCCTAATAAAGGAACATGCATAAATAGGGTTTAAACATAATTACCTCAATATATGTTGCAATCACATATTTGCTTCATCCATTTGGCTCCTTCAAGGTAGAGACTACATCCAAAATGATCTTATCTACCCTGGAAAAGAAAATATACATGTTGTTGCATAATCTATAGAATAGATAAATTACTTTGTTTATATAAGAAACAAAAAAAAAATCCCCTTCACAAGTTGCATTACTATTATTTGCATCAAGAAAACAAAAAAGGTATTTTGGACTCTAAAATTAACAAAACATATGATGGAAAGAACATGAAGGGATAGATGAGGTGCGCATGTTTGTGTAAGTTTTGCATGTAATCACAGGAGGTCACCAACTCCTCTGCTATAAACACATACATGCACAGAAAATGAACCCTTCAATGCACATGAACAAACTGGACAAACACCTTCGAGTAAAAACCTAGTCTACACAATTATAGCCAACTCTTTTTCCATACAATGGTTAGGATTATATGCATACACGAAATATATGCACTTAACTACATACAAGCAAAACAGACTATTGTGTATGTCTCCAAGGACAAAAAACGAAAATGTGTTGTGAAATATGCACATAGAGACCAAGAAATCCATTTCTTCACACAATATTGGTACAGATGAATCCTAATATGCAAGGTATAGCCCAAAAAACTCCGGCTGGGATGGGTCGGGTGATGATGTACTTGTAATGTTACTAAACAATATGGAATTCGGTGGTACTAGTGGGTATGGTAAGCTTATCTTCTTCAGAGGGTGGAAATACAATACGACAGAAGAAACTAGGAATTTGGTAGCAAAATGTATCTTTGCTTGCAAACAAACAAACAGATACAAAGATGTTGTGGAAATGGAAAAGTGGGCACAGTTAGTACGGGTGATGTTGATGGTGATGGGATCAGTTCAAAACGTATGCAAGTAACTGACTGATCTAGCAACTCTGAAGAAACACACATACGTTTCTTCTAAATCTCTCACATAGATCCATTTCCTCTAAATCTCTCTCGTGTATAACCCATACCCATTATTCACGATCACCCTTCAACTTCAACTCAAATATAAATTAGAGAATCCCATCTAAATATCCACCATACAGATTTCAAGTCTTGTATTTGTAATCATCCTAATCACTCTGTAATCTGCAGGGGATGGGATTCAAAGAGAAGCAGTAGTAAAATAGAATAAATAAATTCAGATGCTTTGAAATGCCACTAAAATGAAATTAATTTAAACCAGGATTTAACAAAGGAGTAACTGCTAACCTGCTTAAAAAAATTCCAAAATCGGAGGAGGATGGATGAGAAAAGGAGCAACACAACCCAACCCAACCCAAATCGGTTAATGATAAGCAACAGAGAGTTGTATGTCGAATTCAGAAGAGGTTTATTTCAAAACCATGTGCCTTGGTGCTCCTCCAACACGGCTGCACCACGGCTGAAAACCATGTGCCTTGGTGCTCCTCCAACATGGTTGCACCACAGCTGAAAACCATGTGCCTTGGTGCTCCTCCAACATAGGTGAAAACCATGTGCCTTGGTGCTCCTCAAACACGACCAAAAACCCAATTCCTTGGTGCTCCTCCAACATGGCCAAAAATTAAAACCATGTGCCTTGGTGCTCCTCCAACACAATTGAAAACCCATGCCTTGGTTCTCCTCGAACATAGTCAAAAACCCTGTGCCTTGGTGCTCCTCCAACACGGTCGAAAACCGTGTGCTTTGGTGCTCCTCCAACACGGTCGAAAATGAAAACCATGTGCCTTGGCCGAAAATGAAAACCTTGTTCCTTGGTGCTCCTTCAACACAGGATAAAATGAAAACCTTGTTCCTTGGTGCTCCTTCAACATGGGAGAAAATGAAAACCCTATGCCTTGGTGCCCCTCCAACACAGCTGAAAACCCTGTGCCTTGGTGCTCCTCCAACACAACCTAAAACCATGTGCCTTGGTGCTCCTCCAACACGGTCAAAAACCCTATGCCTTGGTGCTCCTTCAACACAGCCAAAAACCCACAAAAACCCTATGCTCCCTCCCACTGCATGAAAACAATATGCATATCGTTGGTTTGTAATAAAAAATCCCCCAACATATTGGGGTATTTATATAGTAAATAATATAATCCTGTATACCCTTAATACAACCCCAATATATTGTTTTGAACTTTTTAAATTTGTTTACCCCCAATATGAACAAACATGTTATAATATTGATCCGTCAACGACACCCCCGTGATGGAAGAGGATCCCATATTGTCTAATTTTGTTGAAGAAGTCAGTAGGGAAGTACAAGGTAGAAAATCCAATGGTCACTAAAGTGGGATAGGGTCCATGGATGTAATGCAAACATTGAAAGATTTACAAATTGAAAACAACAAAAATTTTAAAGTTTGGAACAACAGAAGCAAATCAATCAAAATTTAAGGAAAATTTTGGTTTAGCTGCAAAATCAAATGCATCAAGTGAATTATAATGTGGAAAAAGGATAGGATTCCATGAATAGAGACATCCCTGACAGGTATCAATTTTCTCAAGGAAAAGATGATAGCATGAGGAAATTATATTCCCACCATAAGTCCAATGAAAGTTATCATGGAAATAAGAATAACCAGCAAGATAACTACCCTAAAAAGCAGTGAAAGAGAAAGCATGATTTGATTTTAGAAGGTGAACTTGGAAAATTAAAACCTCCAACCTTTTATGGAGAGAATTCAAGTGACATTGCAGAACTATGGCTTATGGAGATGGATAAGTATTTGCAACTACATAACTACTCAGAAAACCAAGAAGCATGGATTGTAATATATAATTTGCAAGGAAAGGCTTATAAATGGTGGAAGCATCTCAAACAAGTTGAAAGTTAAGATTAGAATAATATTTCTTGGAGGAGATTCCAAATACATTTCAAGAGAGAATATCTATCACGGCAGTTTTATGACAAAAAAGTACAGGAATTCTTTGAGCATAAATTGGGAAACATGTCCATGGAGGACTATGAAAAGATATTCCTGAAGCTATTGGGATTTGTTGAATTTATTAAGGATAAAAAGGTTAAAGTACAGTGCTTTATTAGTGGTTTTCCAACATACTACAGAGATATATTGACTTATGATGAACCTCGCACTCTAAAATATTGTTTTAGGAAATCTATATTTTTGTATGAGCAAGGAAAAAATAGGAAGGAAGTGTAAAAGGTTTGGAAAGGTAATTTTAAAGTGAAACAAGATCAGAGGAAGAAGGGGTTTAAGCCTCTTGATATCAATATGGACATTTACACTTATTCTAAACCACTAATACTAAAAGGAGAATCTAGGATGGTTGATTCTTCAAGGAAAAATAAATCAAGCCAAGGGAAATGTTGGGGATGTGGTGGTGACCACTTCTTAAACAAATGTCCTGAGAGGAGACACAAGGGAACCGATGTGTATAATATGTAAGAAGCTTATATTGTTGGTGATGTTGTTATAAGTGTTCCTCACATCTATGCAGCATTGTATAATCGCTAGGTCGTGTTAGAATACTCAAAACCCCATCATCATACTTAGGATATCATTTATTAATCTCCTTGATTAATTTCCTAGTTCTAGACTAGGTAGTTGGCCTCCACTTACATTTTTTTGTCAACGCTTGCCATGTTTACACCCAGGATCACCCTTATATTTATTCTAGATAAGTTTATCTCTACTTATAGACTGCCTAGATTAATAAGAGCACATTCTTGCTTTTCTCATTTTTAAATTGTTTTCCAGTTTTAAAGTGGAAAAGGTAAAATCTATTCTCATGGAAACTTCCTTATTTTTTCCCAACTCATACTCCATATTTTTCTCTCTCAAAATCATAATCCTATTGAATTTCCATCACTCATTGGCTAACATTCCTTATTCAACTAATGTGTGACCTCCTTAACTGATTTGGAAAGTGTTTTATGCACCTAGGGGGGATTTTTTATTTATAGTAAGTCTTCTTTTTGTGAGGATTTGACTTTCCTTCTAAGGCTATTGAATTATTGATGTAATTATATATTTGGATAGCCATTATATTGCTAAGGTTGTATGGTGTACACTTATTCAATTCAAGTTAGTGTTATGCATCAATTCAATCTCCATTTTTTAGTGAAATCTATGCATATTGTTTAGAAATTTTTTGAGTTCGATTGTGCTAAGACTGGACTTAATTTACATGGTATCAAAGCTTCCTTAGCTCGAAAGTTCTCCTCTCTTTTTCTATCTATGATTGCACTATCGATTATCACTCTCTCAAGGGGTGCATTCAGTCTACTAGGGTGCAGTTGTTGAAGCAATGGATCAATCTCAAAATATGATCTTGACTCCATTTAATTATTTTGAATGGAAGGCACAATAATACACCAAATGAAGTATGGGATAAACTTCAATCTTTGTTTGGATTGAATACACCAAATGAAGTATGGGAGAAACTTCAATCTTTATTTGGATTGAATACACCAAATGAAGTATGGGAGAAACTTCAATCTTTGTTTGGAAAGATAGATGAAATGATGGGACATCAACTGGAGAATGATCTTATCTCACTGATTCGAAGTAATTTTGAAACCTTACAATACTATTTCTCCAAATTCAAGGCTCATGTTCTTCAATTGAAGTAGTGTGTACCTAAAAAGAAGGATGAGCAATTGGTCTTTTCCATACTTTCAAAGTTAGGCCCTAATTATTTAGTGTTTGTTTCGACCTTCCATTCTACCAAACTAAGTGTTCAAAATTTGAAGCTGCCATCACTTGCAAAATTCATGGAATCTTTGACCAAGGAGCAAGACAAGTTGGTCATGATGGGCACCATTAATCCTTCCAAAGTTCAATCTTTGGTTGTTGGAGACTCAAAGAAAGATTCAAAAGGAAGAAGAAGGATAATCCAAATAAGCCTCATGGTACAAAGAAAGAAAAGCAAAAGTCTCAAGAGTAGTCTTCAAACTTCAAGAAGAATCCATAGAAGAATAAAGGAAAGGGTGAAATGAGAAAGTGTGCATACTGTAATAGGGGATTCCATCTAGACATCTCCTGCATGAAGAAACAAATTCACATGGTGTCTCAATTCCTTGAGAATCACAATATCACTCATCTTGAAGGCACAAAGAAGAAGGAGGCAGGATGAAATTTTGAAGACAAGGAGCGAGTTCATGCCCTAATAGCAAGAACTAAAAGATCATATTCTTTCATCATTGATTAGAGAGCATCAAGACACATGGTTTCAACAAGGGAGTCCTTCTCCTCCCTTGATGGTTCGAATGGTCCTAAAATTGTTTTGGGAGATTATTCTGAAACTGAATGCAAAGGGAAGGGTAGAATAGATCTTGACCATGGTTCCTTCAATAATTTTTAATATGTCCCAAGTCTTCCTGCCAATCTCTTGTCTGTCTATGAGATGGCACACACTGGGTTTTTGGAATATTGGACAATACTAAGATGGGGGTGAATCAGTATTGATAGTTTTTAATAATGAAAACCACTTTTAATTTACTTATTAACACAAAGAAGAATCACAATATCGCTCATATTGAAGGCACAAAGAAGGAGGCAGGATAAAAGTTTGAAGACAAGGAGAGATTTCATGCCCTAATAGCAAGAACTGAAAGATCATCTTCTTTCATCATTGATTCAGGAGCATCAAGACACATGGTTTCAACAAGGGAGTCCTTCTCCTCTCTTGATGGTTCGAATGGTCCTAAAATTGTTTTGGGAGATTATTCTGAAACTGAATGCAAAGGGAAGGGTAGAATAGATCTTGACCATGGTTCCTTCAATAATTTTTAATATGTGGCAAGTCTTCCTTCCAATCTCTTGTCTGTCTATGAGATGGCACACACTAGGTTGTTGGAATATTGGACAATACTGAGATGGGGGTGAATCAATATTGATAGTTTTTAATAATGAAAAACACTTTTAATTTAATTATTAACACACGTGATCAACAAAAGAATACAAAACACAAATTTATCATGGAATCCCAATTGGGTAAACCACCAATACTTCCTATTATTGCAAAATTATATTTACAAATAGTTTTTATCGACTACTATAGCAAAGGATGGTACTACACCCTATTTACCAGCAACTATTGGAAGGAGGCTATGACCCCCTAGTTTTATTAGTTGTTGCTGAGAGGATGCTATGGCACCCTGTTTACCAGCTACCACTGGAAGGAGGCTACGACCCCCTTGCAGGCTTCTTGCCTTCTTGTTTCTTCTACAGCTGCTCCCCCAAATTTTTTATATTTTAGGGCCCCTCCTTATATTTTTAACTTGAAATCTTACTTAGACTAGTTTTCCAACTCTAGGGATTCCATCCTAAACACTTAAGTTTTTTCCCAAAAGTTGAACAAAGAAGTTTTGGCTAAGTTAAACTCGTTATTTTTCACTGACACATCGGAGCAACTTGACCAGTTTATTTGACGTATCGGAAGAACTCGGCTAGTCTCTCCGACACAGTCGGCTTGGACAAAAGAAGTTTTTGGGAAAAATATCATTTCAGCATAAGTCAATGAAATGCGTCGACACTGTCAGGCGTAACTCATGAGTCACCTCCGAAAAGATCGGAGAGATCAGTGAATGGTGTTGATATTAAAAGTTGTCAATATTTTTAGAGCAACTCGATGTTTTCAACCGATACAGTCGCAATCAAGGAAAATTGGCCAATAAAAGGAACAGCGAAAAAGCCAATCAGAAGAAACTCTTGTGTTTCCGTCGATACAGTCGGAGGTGCGTAGGATTCTTATCGGATGAAAATTTTTGGGTCTACTTAGAGTCTCACGCCAAAACGGCCGAAAAATACTTTTGATATTTCTCCGAAGCACAAATATTGAAACTTGTCGAAGCAGTCGCGTGTCCTACGATCAGAGAAATTGTGATAGTGATGATAACATTATCGGCAGAACATAAACAATGTCACCAAAGCAATCGGACTAAATTAAAATTATGTGCCGATACCATCAGCATCACAAACCTTTTTGTTGCGACCAAAAGTGCATCACATAGAACAACATTTTTCCACTCGCCGCTTTTAATTCTCCAACTGTCGCATTAAGTCTCCCAACAACCGCATTAATGATGCATTTTGTTATTTTTCTATATAAACGGGTGAGGTTGTTTGTTTTCTATTCCGTGAAACATCGTTCTGAGAGCAACCAACCGACGAGAGACATTTGGAGCCATCTCATTTTCTCTCCACCCGTGGCCATTCGACTGTTGACAGGTACGTACATTACATTTTGTACTTTTTAGTTTTTCGAAAGATTGAATCTTTTATCTATGTGGTAGAAACTTGATTTATATGCATCATAGTTGTTTTTCATCTTGAGATTTTGTTTTTATCTCTATTTTGCAGCCCCATACTTTGTAGAACATTTATCCATGGCCCCAAGGGTAGTTTTGTTTCGATTGGCGTGGTTATAATCCATTTTGTTTTATTTTTTAGAATAGAGCTTGGCCTCATGGTTGTCTTCATGCCCTGGCCAGTAGAAAACGAGTCGCTTTAAGGATAAAAGGTTTGTTCGAGAGGTGGTATTTCAGGAACACTACACCCATTAGAGTTTGGCCCATACTGCATGGAGTTTTTCCCATGGTTTGTTCTTGTTCATCATGCCTATCTCACCAAGGAGTTGATTATTCATTCGAATTTCCTAGGGCGAAGTTCTTTCCTGAGATGGATTGTCGAGATTCTAACTGACTGATTTTTTATGAGGAAAGTTTTCAAACCTTAAATCACATTGATTACAGGCTAAGATACTCGCCTAATTCAAAATACTTATCCCCTCTATGTTTTCCTGATTTTGAGGTTTCCAATTTGTGCCTAAACCTCTCTTCTCATAAGGAGGGATTTTCGCCAATACGATTATCACACATATCTATGCTTTTTACTTCGCATATCACATTGACGACCCCAGATGAGGAATGAAGAACACCCTATAAACCCAACTGAGTGAAAAGGCTACTGGGAAATTTACATAGAAATCGCTCATTTTTATTTTGGGAATCCCCCTATTCCACCACTGTGAAATGAGGCATTTCAACAATATGATTTTTTCACCTATCTCTCTTTGCACACCCTCACCTTTGAATAAGATTGTGAGTAAAATTGTTTTCCTCAACATTTTGGAATTAGTAAATAAAAGGTTGGAAATCAATATTGTAATCTGCATTAATGTGTATAAAATCAACAAACAATAATAAATTCGCAAATGAATATGCATGATAGAACAAACAATAAAATGCTTACCTTCAGCATTGTTTTGGTAAAATATTGTTGTTTTAAAAAGGGGAATTGGACTAGATGCATATAGACTTTTGATATAGGATAACAAAGGGTTGATAAATCATATAACAGCATGTTCATAGGCATTGATTGGTTTTTTCTTTTTGAACTTTGTCATTACACATCCTTTTATCACATCGAGAATGATCAAGCAACTTTGAGTGGAACACCTCTCTCCATCTTACACAACTGCTTTTTGAGTGGCTAGCAATGGATTGGTAACTATGATTTTTCTTTCATTTCTAACACCAGACAATGATTGCACTCTCCTATTTTGAGGAACAATGATGCATACATATAGCGGCTTTTCTTTTCATTATAGGATACTTCAGTGAAATAATGTATGATTATTTATTTCATTATTCAGAATAGCTGCATTACTAAGACACTTCTCACTATACTCATGTCACAAAGAAGGATTACTTTCCAAAGGATAGACTTGAAAATAACAAATTTACACAATGCCTAAAAAAGGTCATAAGAAGAAGGCAAGGGCAAGCGAACCAGACTCAGATGTGGAGATCATCTCTAGGATTGAAATTAAGTTTGAAAATACTAAGGCTATCACATGAGTGGATCTAGAATTCAGATGTGGAGAGCTCTATATGATGATCATATATCAGTATGTCCCGGATGCTGGTCTCGAAGAAACGTTCCTATACCAAAACATAATAAAATTAGGCATCACCAAAGCCGCTACATGCCTGAAGCTATTTCCTTACTCAGAGGTGATTGGTTGGATTCTTCCATAGGAAAACTCCTCCTCCAGGATTATATTTAACATTAAAGGAGAATCTTTCATTTCATTCACACCAGCTTACATGGCATTGGCCTACAAGCTACCCCCTGCACAAGTTATGATGAACAATGATTGGATTAAAGGGGTAAGTATTGATCCTTTGGAATATGCAAAGAAAATGATAATGCTAGGAAAAAAATTGTGCCAAAAGGAAAGTGGGGAATATGAGTCCCAAAGCCTACGAACCCCATTCAAGATCATAGCTTTGATACTGACCAGGATTTTTGGTCGCACCGATGGAAAATTGTATAAATTGAATTAGATTCCCCTCATCTATTATATAGCCTTTGAGGGCATGATTTTTAACTGTGAAGACATCATATCAGATAGTCTGTCATCCTGTGTAGTAGTGGCATAGGGAGGTATAACCCAGAAAATATCTGAGTTCTATATGTCATCTTACCTTATCGATTGCATTTTATGCAGGCACCCTTTTGCTAAGATCAGGTGCATTTGGACCCAGATTGAGTACCCTATTTTTGTAGCTTATCAAATTCTCTGGGAAAATAAGTATGCGGGTTTTTATAAACTCATTTGTGAAGTGTTGTTGATGACTCTCTACGGTTTGATATTCCTCAAAGAACCAAACAGCCTGTATGATAATTCCATGGAAGCTATTAGCGAGTATGGAGATTACTATTTCTCGTAGGAAGAAACATACCTGAGAATGTATGGATGCTCCAGAGCTCCATCCCTGCTACCCAAGTATGCCACGGACTATGTAGCCCACAAAGAAGCAGTAAGGCAAGTGTTCTTAAATGGAATAGGTAAATTCTTGCATGATATGAAAAAGGAAGCCTTTCCACCACTACCTTTCTGCATAGGAGGATAAAAGTTCTACAAGGTCAAACTTGCCGCTGATTTTGTGAAAGAGTAGGATATTTTTCATTTTGGGGAGAAAAGTTTCCAGCGGAATGATAGGAGAGGAAAGGTCACCGAACATTTCGCGGCCGTCAAAATTCATTATGAATACTCAGATTTCTTCAACATGGATGAAGAGGTATTTAGAAGGGCCAACAACCTAACTGAATTAAGCAAGCACTTTACAAAAAAGAGTGGCATTGGTGGAAGAAAATACAGTAGCACTACTATGTAAATGAAGCTGCAACAACAGAAGGTAGAGGTGGAGAAAAGGAAGAAAGAGGAAGCAGAGAATAGGCAGAAGGCAAAAGCAAAGAAAAAACAGAAAGAAGAATCCAAGAAGAGAAAAGATGAAGAATCCCTGAAGCAGCAAGAAGAGGAAAGATTAAAGAAAGAAGAAGAAAGAGCGCAAAAGGAAGCTAAGGAAGCAGCCAAAGAACTAAGAAGGAAGGAAGAAGAGGACAAGATCAGGGAAGATTTGGATCGGGAAGTAGCCCAAAATAACCCAATGGATTCAGAACATCCCGCTTCATCAAGTGGAATGATCACAGGCGGTCACATTCCTTTTGTAGAACTTGGGCTTAGTCCCTTTACTCCATCTAAGCAGCACATGGTAGCTCGCTTAGATACCATCATTTTTTATAAATCAAGGAAAACCATCACCAGAAGGTCAGAGAACTGTTTAAAGATGGGAATGAAAGATGACAAGTTCATGGTCACTGAAGACACCTTGATGGAGGGTACCCAAAAAGACCCCAATTTCATGGCCTCGGTAAATATAACAGTTGCGCAGGCCAGCGCTGACAACGTTGATCGATTGATGGAAGATGTAGAGCGCCACAAAGAGAAGATGTTTAAGCTAAATGATAGTGTGGTGAAAATATGAGGAGGGGGCATTAATTTGACAAGGAAACAGGATGTTATCCTCTCAGAAAAGGAAATACTGTAAAGTGAGTACCAGACTTTGGAGAAAGAGAAGGCAGCAATGAATGTTTAGTTAGTAATAATGGAGGGATAGAGAAATGATTTTGAAGCCAGAATCTCCCAATTGGAATCAAGAGAATCTGCGACCAACCAACAGATTGAAGAATTGAAAGCCATAGTAGAACAATTGGTGGAGCAGAACGGATCTCTAGAAGATCAGTTAAATATAGCTACTGAGAAAAGGCAAGACATCACTTCTTTTTGTGACCAGGCCTTCAAAATCCGAATAAAGATACATCAAGTTCAAGTTAATCTCATAGGTGAAATTTATAAAGTAAGGTTGATAGTGACAATATTAAAGGTAATTGCAGCAAAGTCACTGAATTTTAGAAAGGGACTAATGGAAGTCATAGAAAAGGTCAAAATCCAGTTGACCCGAACAGAGACTAACACAAATTTTCTAGAACATATGCCACAAAAAACAGCCGAAGGCATAATAATAGAAATGGCACTTCTGGAGTTTTGCAGGAAATCCTCCATGAGGTTAAATAATGAAATTCCCAAAACTTCAAAAAAAATGTGATGATTTATATAAAAAGATGCATCAATTCCACAAGAAATTCCATCTTTATTTGGTTGCAAAGATCATTGATATTCCAAGCAAGTACCAACATATTTGCAAGACAGACTACAAGAATATATACAATACATTTAGAAAATAGAAGTTGTCAATGGAGAAGATATTAACACTTGGGTTGGGAAGGCTTATGTCAACAATTATATTTTAGAAGATGTGTGTAGATCTGCCTCAAAAAAGGTGACACACGTGGAGACACAGTTGGTAATGCACGAAGTGACCGTGCAAATGTTGGAGCCAATAAACTGCAAAACTATTGTAGAAGAGGCTAACACATGGGGAGAATATGTTTCCAGGTTAGCTGGGCCCACTTGAAAATTTTGTCTTTTGTATATTTTGTCATTTTCCTAATGTATATCACTAGAAGATGAATTTTTGGAATCCCTAGGGTTAGGGAAGTTGAAGAGTCACTAGATGACAAATTGTAATTGTAATATAAATAGAGACGAGTAGAGTTAGAGGGATTTTTTGCTAGCTCAAAGAGGGATGGATTATTTTCAAGGAGAACTCATTTTTTTGCTAATAAAGAAGGACATATTTGCTGGGAAAGGACTACACAGGAATTTTCTTGGGACGTGTGGAAGTTCAAATGTGGAATTAATTCCTATTATTTCCATACACTATGAGATCGTTTTGACTTCTCTGAATTATTTCTTTGATTATGAATGATTTTTCTTTCTACATGAATGTCTGTGTATAGAATGAGTAATGAATGTTTTATTATGTCGGAGATTTCTTTAACATTATTTTTGTTGTATATATGCGTATGAAATTCAAATATCTATCTGTGAGATTAATATGAATAATTACATTACATTCCTCTAAGTTTAAAATATGCTCCCTACGGGGGCAGAATTGACTTAATAGACTTGTTTAGATTTAGATTTAAAGAGGTACTTGAGAAAGTAGGAATGAGTTAAGAACCTACACATCACTTGTGAGGTTCCTGTTCATCAATTACATGCATTTAGTTTAAGCATTTGCATTCACATCATTCATTTAAAGAAAACAACATAAACGGTGAATTGGCCCATAACCAATAAAACTTAAACACTTTAAATATACAGTAGTCCGACTGTAAACTGAACGAATTCCCCATATCAATAGATTTGGTGCTAGAAGGAGGGCTACTACTGCATGGCTAGCAGAGGAAATTCATTTGTGAGAAAATATTCTACTGGAACTACATCTGAAACAACTTTCCCAGAAGATTTCATTCTTGAATTTGAAGAACAAGAAAGGGTAATTTCTGAAGAATAAGATTCAAAATTTTTATACAATGTCCCATTTGAAGAAGTTGATCATTTTTGGAGGCATACATGATCCTACGTTAAGAAGCTTGGTGGGTTGAGAGTAATTCCTGCGTTACCCAGGAGGAAAGCTCCCAAAAAAATAGTCTCATACACCCAATATTCGGTGCTTATGGAAAATTTGGAATAATTGGTAGATTTTCCTCTCCAAGAACTCACCCAACCTCTTGATCAATCAGGACCTGAATCCCCTACGGCTCAAGTATTTTCGCATTCTCCATCACAATATATGCTTCGATTTATGGTTGTAGCTATTAATCAACCCGCATGGAGAGCTAGGACACCACTCACCCTGGTTGCACCTTTACATGATTTACCTAAGTACCCAGAATGAGTGCTACCAAGGTTTGATCCTAGAAAGGGTATCTCCGTCGAAGATCATCTGAAAAGTTTTTCCCAGGCATTAAGTCTTCTCAACATTGAGCATGAGGACGTGGTATGTAAATTGTTCCCGTACAGTTTCAATCCCAGAGCGTCTTCATGGTATTTCAGTCTATAGGCTAACTCAATAGAAAACTGGGATACTTTTGAAAGAATGTTTAGAAGTAAATTTGGCAACCAGAAAACCGTAGCCACGCTCATGAAAGAATTATTGTCTATGAAAATGGAAAAGAAAGAGAAGTTCCAAGATTTTAATCAAAGGTTCACAGCTCTTTTAAATAGTTTTAGTGTTGCGACAAAACCAGCTGAGGAGTATTTGGTGGAATATTATACTACAGCACTATACCCACCTATAGCAATGTTTGTAAAAAGGGCAGTTAAGCCCACACTGATAGAAAACTATGAAGAATCCAAAAGGGTGGAAACTAATATTGATAGTATAGCAAAGCATACTTCATAACTAGAAGTAAAACAACAGCCAGTAAAAAACCTTTGTTTTTAACTAGGCCTAAAGAATAACATTCGAACGAGTTAGAAAATGTGGTCAAAATGGTGCAGAAATTATCAAACAAGATAGTAGAATTAGAAAAGGAGAAAGGATCTAGTTCATATAGAAATCCATTCAAGCCCTATTACAAGAAAAGGGAAGAAAGTGGACCGCTTCAACCACCTCTACTTAACTCTGTTGTTTTGAATTTTAATGAAGTTGGTATGGATCATTTCTACACATTTCATCAAGAATGCCACTCTAAAAAAAAAATCCCACAATGGATAAATTCAATGATGTTGGTAATGAATCAATTAATAGATGCTCAATTGACAGAGCCTGAAGTAGAAGAAGACCAAACAAATGAGCCAAAAGAAACAAATGAAGAAACCATGATGGTATTATGGGGTTGGGCACCCACATTAGGGTTGAGTGAGGAAGAGCGGACTGAAGAGATCCAAGTATCATCAGTAAACCTTACAACAAGAATTAAATAACTAGTGATGGATCAAAGTTTAGTGTTGCCTAAAACAAAGAATATAAAAAAAAACCATGAAGAAAACTATCAGCACTACTCAAACGCAACATAAGTTTAATTCGGAAAACATAAAAGAGAGAAATCCAGTAATTATTAAGCATGTGAAAACCTTGACAAACAAAACACAAAGTACTAAGAAAGGTTCTATATAATTGTGGAAGACATTAAGAAAACTAAAACAAATATTTCTTTATTTGAATTATGTAATCTGCCTCAACAAAGAAAGAAACTATTGGAAGCCTTTGATCCACAACCAAGCAGTACTTCAGAAGCCATTGAATCAGATACTGAGATTAACGAAGCAAGCATTGGTGGTAAATCGAAATCTCAGATGTTGCCTTTCCTATTATCATTTGAAATTTTCAATAATAATGTACATAATTGTTTGGTATATTCTGGAGCCTAGTCCAATGTTATGCCACTATCTATTTGTAAGAAGATAAATGGTCAACCAACACCATCCCCTCTCAGATTATTTAGCTGGATAGGTATGTTGTTAAGGTTATAGGGGAGATGAAAGATGTGCTAATTAGATTGTCTGCAGATCCTAGAGTGTGCCAATTCATAGATATTATGGTGGTAGATATACCTAAGGCTTATGGATTAATTTTGAGCAGGGATTGGTCAAAGATACTTAATGGTTATTTTGTGACTGATTGGTCTCGCATATGGCTTCCATACTAGAACATTCAAAAATAGATTAAGATACTAAGAGAACCACATATGAAACAAAATGTAACTCAGCTAGAAGAAAAGAAGGAGATGATAAATTTCTCATCTTCAGTTTTGGGAAACTACTTTTTAGAACTTGATCCAGGGAATTACCAAGCTGAGGAATTCAATTGTGAATCAGATATGCAGTCCGATCTCCTTCGATTTTTACGGAATGGTGACATTGATTGTAACATAGTAAATTTAGTCACTAATGTAGGAAATGATACTAACCAAGTAGTTTTAGAAGATAGATTTTGGATTTTGTATTTTGACAGCTCTAAAACACAAGAGGGATCAAGAGCGGGTTGTGTCCTAATTGATCCTGAAAAGAATAAAAAATTTCTCTCTTGAAGGCTAGAGTTTGAATGCACAAAAAATACCATTGAATATGAAGCTCTAGTCCAAGGTCTGAAAAATGCCATTGAATTAAATGTAAAAAAATTAAAAGTTTTTGGTGATTCTGACATAGTTGTAAAGAAAATAAGAGACACCATTCATTGTTTATCTCCACACCTTAAAGGATACCAAGCTGAAGTATGGAATTTGATAGCACACTTTAACTCTTTTAATATAAATGAAATTCCTAGATTACAAAATGTTGCATCTGATTTATTAGCTACTTCTGCTTCTATTTTAGTACCAACTAATCATAAGTGTTCCATTGAACTAATTTTCAGGCCATCGGAAGCTAACAATATCATAAATCTGAGGGTGTTTGATGAAGATGAACAGATTATCAATTTTTTGACCAATGATGAAGGTTTCAAAGAATCTGTAATTGATGATGAAGAACATCAGACATATTTACAAAATGGAGAGATTATCAAAGGAAATTTTATGCCTAAAGGAGTAAGAATGCTTGAGGGAATGTTTGATCTGCAAAATAAATTCAGAAAACCAGCCAACGTTAAGACAAGTAATTCATCAATGCAATATGAGTTGATCAATTTAGGAAAGGAAGCTGAGCCCAAGTATGTAAATTTGGGAAAATGTTGCTCGCTTGGAGAAAGGTGTTGGTTCATTAAATTGTTTCAGTAATATAAACATATCTCCACCTGGAAATATGAAGATATGAAAACATATGATACGCGCATCATTCATCATGTAATTCCTATTAAGACAGACGTAAAACCATTTCAGCAACAACTCAGGAAAATGCAACCCAAGTTAGAGCTTTTAATCCAAAACTAAGTGAAAAGGATACTAGATGCAAAGATTATCCTCAAGGTTCGACATTCCGAATGGGTGGAAAATTTAATTCCGCTAAGAAAGGAATCAGGAGAGATAATGTTTTGTGTTGATTTATGGAATCTGAATAGAGCGTCAAACAAAGATAATTATCCAATTCCACTGATGGAACAAATTCTTCAAATGGTATCAGGATCAAAGTTGATCTCCCTTTTAGATGGATTCTCAGGTTATAATCAAGTGCTAGTGGTCGAACAAGATCGCCTGAAGACTACATTTTGCACAAAGTGGGGAACGCTCGCTTATAGGAGAATGTCATTTGACCTTATAAATGTCGGAGCTACGTTTCAAAGGGCCATGGACATTGCATTCCGATGATTAATCGGCCACTTTGTAGTAGTAGAATTGGATGACGTGACATTTTTCTCCAAGAAAAGAGAAGACCGCGCTTTTCACTTCAAATGGATTTTTTACCTTTGTAGAAAATATGGCATATCCTTAAATCCAAAGAAGAGCATTTTCACGGTTTTGGAAGGAAAACTGTTGGGTCACATTATCTCAAAGAAGGGAATCTCAATTTACCCAGAGAGAGTTGAAGTTATATCTTTGATTCCCTTGCCTCATAATAAAAAGGTTGTGAAGTCATTTATAGGCACAATAAATTTTATTCGAACTTTTGTACCAAATTTTGCACAAATTGTAACCTTTACAGCAAATGGTGAAGCAAAGGATACAGTTCAAGTGGACTGATATCGAGAAGGTCGCTTTTAAAGACATCAAAATAGAAATAGCTCATGCACCTTCTTTAAGGAGTCCAGACTTTGAAAAGGATTTTATTCTATACACCTTTGCTTCAGATAACTCTCTTGCAACAGTGCTCACTCAGAAAGGAGAATTGGGAGATGAATACCCAATATCATTTATGAGCATTGGATTACAAGAGGTTGAATTGAATTATCCAACTATAGACAAACATGCATACGCAGTTTTCAAGGCAGTAAAACAATTCAGCCTTATGTTTTGAAAAATAGAACAAAAGTTATTGTTCCTCATCAAGTCGTCAGGTCCCTCTTTATACAGAAATAATTGGGTGAGCGAAGAGGAAACTGGGTGACAACACTGCAAGAATATGATTTGGAATTCAAGTTGGCTTCTATCATTAAAGGTCAAGGGTTGTGCAAGTTGTTTTCGGAAATTCATGCCAATGAAGATTATTATTGGGAGAACAAAGCTGAATTAAACTTAATTGATGTATGCCCCATTTTCACTACTCCCGAATCATGGTACAAAGATTTAGTGCATTATCTTCAGCAAGTACATGTACCGAAACATTGGAACTCCAAGCAAAGAAGGGAACTTCAATTGAAATCAGCCTCGTATCAGATAATTAATGGAGTACTTTTCAGGAAGAACTATGATGGATTTTTTCTTAAGTGTCTTGAGAAAGAAGATGCATCCAAAGTAGTTAAATAATTGCACGACAGTCCTGCGGGAGGACATTTATCGGGAGATTCCATCACTCATAAGATTCTCAGAACAGGCTACTATTATCCCACTCTATTCAAAGATACTCATACTTACGCAAGAAAATGTGATGTGTGCCAAAGAAGTGGTCGCAGATTGTCAAAATCAACTGGACCATTACAGACCGTTATTATTTTAGAACCATTTGAACAGTGGGGCATAGATATTATTGGGGAAATCAACCTGAACTCTTCACTACAGCATCGGTATATCCTTACGGCTATGGATTATTTCACACGATGGGTTGAAGTGGTGTCATTGCACAAAGTGAATGAGGATGCGGTCATCAACTTTATGCAAGAGAACATTATGACTAGGTTTGGGGTTCTAATTTCCCTTATTTTTTATAATGCATATTAGTTCTCATCTATCAATATAACTGAATTTTCTTGTGAAAAAAGGAATAAAATTGCATTATTCGGTAAATTATTATCCTCGAGGAAATGGGTTAGCAAAATCAATGAATAAGAATCTCATTCAAATTTTGAAGAAAACTGTTATTGAGAATAAAATAAATTGGCACATGGACCTTCTGAATGCACTATGGGTAGATAGGGTAGAGTATAGTAGTTTCTCCCTATACTCTGGTATATGGGAAGGAACTTATTTTACCGCCAAACATTTTGCTCCCATCCTTGCAATTATATCAAGCCTCATGAGGATCCAACAGTGAAATATTACTAGCACGTATTAACACTTTGTTGAAACTTGAAGAATACAGACAAAAGTCCAAAGATAGATTTAACCAACATCATACATTTTCAAGAGATGGTTTGATAAACGAAAATCCGAGAAGGGGAACTTTGAAGTAGGAGACTTAGTATTAAAGTGGGATCGCACGCGTGATGAGAAGGGAAAACACACAAAATTTCAACATCTATGGGTTGGCCCCTATCAGATTGCTAAGAATCTTGGCCCCTCAACTTACAAGTTGCAAGATTTACAAGGGCAGGAAGAAAGCCTTCCTGTAAATGGCCTTGTTCTCAAACAGTACTTTACCTAGTATTTTGTAACACTTTTGTACATAAATAAAACCTTTCTTTTCTTGATTTCCTTTAGTTTCTTTTTTTTTCTCTGATTTACTTCGATTCCCATTTTTTTTTATTTGCTTATAATAAACCAACTCAATATTTGACGCTTAGAAATATAGGAATCTGAATAATCTCAAAGCAGGGTAAATTTTAGGGGTGAAATTTCGCCAATTGGCTATTTTGGGGTTTTTTCCTAAAAAAAGAATTTTCTATTTGCTCATTTTTAGTGTCTAATATTGCCTATATTTACATAAAAAAATTTCATAATATTCACCAAAATTTACACATTTCAGTGTTAATTTATGTTTCATATTTAATATTCGCCTACCTATCTATAAACATGTTTTTTTCAATCTAAAGCAATCACCTGGAATGTTATTCTTAATTATAATATTAGAATCCTTAAAAAATACCGTATCTCAAAGGTCTTTAAAAGTCGGGAGCTACTTATGAGAAAACATGTGTGGTAAAATTTGATCAAATTTGAGATTCTTTAATTATTGATAGACTGTAGAAAGGGAAGCTAATTTCAAGTCCACATTGAAGTCATTTTAAACCTTGTAAAATAACTAAGGATCATGAGGTCTAGAGTACTATCTTGGAGCTTCGTTCATTCTCACATGAATATTCTTCTTAGGAAGCCTACCATGATAGACCCATGGAAAAGAAGCAAGTCTGACAGATGTATGACATCCAAAATAATCCCATGCTAAAAAATAAAAGCCAAAAGGCTTATACTAAAGAGTCAAAATTCCAAGACAAAGAGTCTACATCAAAGAAATAATGCTAAAAGAATAAACCTTCATATAGAAAGGGTTGCTTAAACAATGAAAAATCAGAGAGGTTCTTCTCCGTCCGTGAGCTTGAAACAAGTTTATCACTCACACAAAAGGACATTATGGATGGAAGAACCCATACCAAATTCTCAAAGTGGAAGAAGAAATCAAGGAACACTCATAAGACAAATGTCAAAATAAAGCATAAAAAATAATGTTAATAGCATGGGAATGAGGAACAAACGAATAATTTTGTATAACATTGTTACAATCCTATGGAGTCATATCTAGTGGCAATCGAAAGATAGAGACAAAATGAATTTCAAGTTTTGGCCCCATGAGAGTTATCAAGACTCCTAGTCCTAGTTACCCTACTCCAAACAAATGACAACCAATGTGATGCACAAAAGTTACATCCCTGGATAAGTATGGTCTTTTAAGAGGGTATCTGGAAATGCATTGAATAAATTGTTGTATAGACACAATCTAGTACCATGTAGCAAGCTTGTTTTCCAAAGATAGTTTTTTCAGAGATATGTGTTCGCCATCTAGTCACCAATTGTTGTTGTTGCAACTGCTCCCCCAAAAATTTTATATTTTAGGGCCCCTCCTTATATTTTTTAACTTGAAAGCTTACTTAGACTAGTTTTCTAGCTCTAGGGAGTCCATCCTAAACACTTAATTTTTTCCCAATAGTTGAACAAGGAATTTTTTTCTAAGTTAAACTCAAAATTTTCACCAACAAAGCAAAGCAAATTGGCCAGTTTCTCCGACGTATCGGAGGAACTCATCCAGTCTCTCTAACATAGTCGGCTTGGACAAAAGAAGTTTATGGGAAAAATATCGTTTCGGCGTAACTCAACGAAACGCGTCGACACTGTCAGGCATAACTCACGAGTCACCTCTGAAATGATCAGAGAGATCAATGGATGGTGTGGATATTAAAAGTTTCCGAGATTTTAGAAGCAACTCGACGTTTTCAACCGATATGGTCATTGTCAAGGCAAATTGGACAATAAATGACACGGCGACAAAGCCAATCAAAAGAAACTCATGAGTTTTTGTTGATGCGGTCGGAGGTGCTTAGGATTCTTATCGGATGCAAAGTTTGGTTTGACTCAGATTCTCACGTCAAAATGGCCGGAGAAGACTTATGAGTTTTCTCTGAAGCGCAAACCTTGAAAATTGTTGAAGCAATCACATGTCCTGGGATCGAAGAACTTGGGATAAGGATGCTGACATTATCGGCATAACATAAACAATATCATTGAAGTGATTGGGATAACTTAAAAGTATGCATCGATACTATCGACATCACAAACCTTGTTGTTGCGACCAAAAGTGCATCGCATCAAATGGAATTTTGCCACCCGCCACGTTTAATTCTCCAACTGTCGCATTAAGTCTCCCAACAACCGCATTAATGATGCATTTTGTTATTTTTCTATATAAACGGGTGCAGTTGTTTGTTTTCTATTCCATGAAATGACGTTTTGAGAGAAACCAATCGACGAGATACATATAGAGCCGTCGCATTTTCGCCCATCCCGCAGTCATTCGACAGTTGACAAGTAGGTACATTACCTTTTGCACTTTTAAGGTTTTCTAAAGATTGAATCTTTTATATGTGTGTTAGAAACTTGATTTAGATGCATCATAGTCATTTTTCATCTTGTGATATCGCTTTTCTCTTCGTTCTACAGCCCCATACCTGGTAGAACGTTTGTCTGCGGCCCCTAGGGTAGTTTTGTTTCAGTTAGGGTGGTCAGAATCCATTAAGTTTGATTTTTTAGAATAGAGCTTTGCCTCATAGTCGTCTTCATGCCCTAGCCAGTAGAAAAAAATTCACTTTAAGGATGAAAGGTTTGTTTGAGAGGTGGTATTTTAGGCACGCTATGCCCATAAGCGTTTGGCCCATCCTGCATGGAGTTTTTCCCATGGTTTGTTCCTATTCATCACGGCTATCTCAGCGGGGATTTGGTTATGCATTCGAATCTCCTAGGGTGAAGTTCTTTCCCGAGCCGAATTGTCGAGATTCTAACTAATTGAATTTTACGAGCAAAGTTTCAAACCTTACGTCACGTCGATTCCAGGATAAGATACCCTCCCAATCAAAAATACTTAGCCCGTCTATGTTTTCCTGATTTTGAGGTTTCCATTTTGTGCCTAAACCTCTCTTCTCATAAGGAGGGTTTTTCACCAATGTGATTATCACACATATATATGTGTTTTACTCTGCATATCACATTGATGACCCCATATGAGGAACGATGAACACCCTATAAACCCGGCTGAGTGAAAATACTACTGGGAAAGTTACATAGAAATCGCTCAGTTTTATTTTGGGAATCCCCCTATTCCACCACTGTGAAATGAGCCATTGCAACAATATGATGTTTTCACCTATCTCTCTTTGCACACCCTGAGTAAAACTCTTTTCCTCGACATTTTGTAGTTAGTGAATAAAAGGTTGGAAATCAAGCTTGTAATCTCCATTAATCTGTATAAAATCAACAAACATTAATAAACTCGCAAATGAAGATGCATGATAGAAAAAACAATAAAATGCTTACCTTCACCATTGTTTTGGTAGAATATGGTTGTTTTAAAAAGAAGAATTGGAGGAGATGCATCTAGACTTTTCATATAGGATAAAAACACGCTAATAACTCACATAACGACATGTACATAGGCACTGATTGGTTTTTTCTTTTTGAACTTTGTCATTACACATCCTTTTATCACATCACGAATGATCAAGCAACTTCGACTGGAACACCTCTCTCCATATTACACAACTGCTTTCTGAGTGGCTAGAAATGGATTGGTAACTATGTCTTTTCTATCATTTCTAACACCAGACAATAATTGCACTCTCAAATTTTTAGGAACAGTGATGCATACATATAGTAGCTTTTATTTTCATTATAGGATACTTCACTGAAATAATGTATGATTATTTCTTTCGTTATTCAAAACAGTTGCATTACTATGACACTTGTCACTATACTCATGTCACAAAGTAGGACTACTTTCCAAAGGACAGACTTGAAAACAACAAATTCACACAAGGCCTAAAAAAGTTGGTAAGAAGAAGGAAAGGGAAAGCGAACTAGACTCAAATGTGAAGATCATATCCAGGATGGAAATTAAGTATGAGGATACTAAGGCTATCACAGGAGTGGCTCCAGAATTCAAATGGGGAGAGATCTATTTGATGATCAGAGATCAGAATGTCTCAGACGTTGGTCTCAAAGAAATGTTCCTATACCAAAACATAAGAAACTTAGACATCACCAAAGTCACTACATGCCCGGAGCTATTTCCTTGCTCAGAGATGATTGGTTGGATTCTGCCATGGGAAAACTCCTCCTCCGGGATTATATCTAACATTAAATGAGAATATTTTGCTTCATTCACACCAACTTATATGGCATTAGCCTACAAGCTACCCCATGCACAAGTTATGATGAACAATGACTGGATTAAAGGGGTAAGTATTGATCCTTTGGAATGTGCAAAGAAAATGATAATGTTGGGAAAACAATTGCGCCAAAAGGGAAGTGGGGTATATGAGTCCCAAAGCCTACAGACCCCATTTAGAATCACAGCTTTGATGTTGAACAGGATTTTTTGTGGCGCCGATGGAACATTGTGTAAATTGAACTGGATTCCCCTAATATATTATATAGCCTTTGAGGGCATGATTTTTAACTCGGAAGACATCATATCAAACAGTCTGCCATCCTGTGTAGCAGTCAGATAGGGAGGTATAAACCAGAAAATATCTGAGTTCTATATGTCATATTACCTTATTGATTACATTTTATGCAGACACCCTTTTTCTAAGCTCGAGTGTATTTGGACCCAGACTGAGGCCCCTGTTTTTGTAGCTTACCAAATTCTCTGGGAACATAAGTATGCAAGATTTTTTAAACTCATTTGTGAAGAGTTGTTGAAGCCTCTTTATGAGTTGGTCTTCCTCAAAGAACCAAACTGTTTGTCTGATAATGCCATGGAAGTTATCAACGCGTATGGAGACTACTATTTCTTGCAAGAAGGAACATACTTGAGAATGTATGGATGCTACAGAACTCCATCCCTGCAGCCCAAGTACACCACAGACTATGTAGTCCACAAAGAAGCAGTAAGGTAAGTGTTCTTAAATGGAATAGGTAACTTCCTACATTATATGAAAAAGGAAACCTTTCCACCACTACCTTTCTGCATAGGAGGATACAAGTTTTACAAGGCCAAATGTGTTTCTGATTTTGTGAAAGAATTGGATATTTTTCATTTTGGGGAGAAAAGTTTCCAAAGGAATGATAGCAAAGGAAAGGTCACAGAACATTGTGCGACTGTCAAAATTCATTATGAATACTCAGATTTATTCAACAAGGATGAAGAGGTATTTAGAAGGGCTAACAACCTAACTGAATTAAGCAAGCGCTTTACAAAAAATAGTGGTGTTGGCAGAAGCAAAGACAGCAGTGCTACTATGGAAATGAAGCTGCAACAAAAGAAGACAGAGGAAGACAAAAGGTAGAAAGAAGAAGTAGAGAAGAGGCAGAAGGTAGAAGCAGAGAAAAAACAAAAAGAAGAAGTCAATAAGAGAAAAGTTGAATAGTCCTTGAAGCGGCAAGAAGAGGAAAGATTAAAGAAAGAAGAAGAAGAAGAAAGAGCGCAAAAGGAAGCTGAGGAAGCATCTGAAGAACTAAGAAGGAAGGAAGAAGAGGACAATATTGGGGAAGATTTGGATTGGGAAGCAGCCTAGAACAACCCATTGGATTTAGAACCTTTCGTTTCATCAATTGGAATGATCACAGGTGGTCACATTCCTTTTCTAGAACTTGGGCTTACTCCCTTTACTCCATTTAAGCAGCACATGGTAGCTCGCTTAGATACCATCCTTTTTTATAAATCAAGGAAGACCATCACCAGAAGGTCAAAGAAGTGTTTAAATATGGGAACACAAGATGACATGGTCATGGTCACTGAAGACACCATAATGGAGGGTACCCACAAAGACCCCAAGTTCATGGCCTCAGTAAATATAGTAGCTACGCAGGCCAGCACCAACAATGTTGATCGATTGATGGAATATGTAGACCGCCACAAAGAGAAGATGTTTAAGCTAAAGGATAGTGTGGTGAAACTACAAGGAGAGGGCATTGATTTGAAAAGTAAACACGATGTTATCCTCTCAGAAAAGGAAATACTCCAAAGTGATTACAAGACTTTGGATACATAGAAGGAAGAAATGAATGTTCAGTTAGTAATAATGTAGGGAGAGAGAAATGATTTTGAATCCAGAATCTCCCAATCAGAATCAAGAGAATCGGCAGCCAGTCAAAAAATTGAAGAATTGAAATCCAGAGTAGAAGAATTGGTGGACCAGAAGGGATCTCTAGCAGATCAACTAAAGATAGCTAATGAAAAAAGGTGGGACATCACTCCTTTTTGTGACCAGGCCTACAAAATCCGAAGAAAGATACATCAAGATCAATTTAATCTCGTAGGTGAAATTTATAAAGTAAGGCTGATACTGACAAGATTAAAGGTAATTTCAACAGAGTCACTAAATTTTAGAAAGGGACCAATGGAATTCGGAGAAAATGTCAAAAGCTAGCTAACATGGATAGAGGCTAACTCAAAGTTTCCAGAACATCTGTGAAAAAAAAAAAGCTGAAGGCATAAAAATAGAAATGGCACTTCTGGAGTTTTGTAGGAAAGCCTCTGTGAGGTTAAACAATGAAATTGCCAAAACTTTGGGAAAATGTGATGATTTCTATAAAAATGCACGCCAAGTCCATGAGAAATTTCAGCTTTCTTTGGTTGCAAATATCATTGATATTCCAGGAAAGGACCATCATATGGCGCATTTGGAAGACAGGCTACAAGAAGATATAAAATACATTCAGAAAGTAGAAGTTGTCAACGAAGAAGATATTAACACTTGGGTTGGGAAGCCTTCTGTCAGCAATTACATTTTAGAAGACGTGTGTAGATCCGCCTCAGAAAAGATGACATGCGTGGAGACACAATTGGCAATTCATGAAGTGACCATGCAAATGCTGGAGCCAATCAACTACAAAACTATTGCAGAAGATGCCAATGCATGGGGAGAATATGTTTCCAGCTTGGCTGGGTCCACTTAAAAAATTTTTCTTTTGTATATTTTGTCATTTTCCTAATGTAAAGCACTAGAAGACAAATTTTTGGAATCCCTAGGGTTAGGGAAGTGGAAGAGTCACTAGAAGACAAATTGTAATTGTAATGTAAATAGAGATAAGGAGTAGAGTTAGAAGAATGTTTTCGCTAGCACAAAGAGGGTTGGATTGTTTTGTAAGGAGAACTCATTTTTCTGCCAATAAAGAAGGACCTACCTGTTGGGAAAGGACTGCACAAGAATTTGCTTGGGATGTGTGGAATTTCAAATGTGGAATTACTTCTTGTTTCCATACAACTGTGAGATCGTTCTGACTTCTCTGAATTATTTCTTTGATTTTGAATTATTTTTCTTTCTACATAAATGTCTGTGTATAGAATGAGTAATGAATGTTTTATTATGTCAGAGATTTCTTTGACATTATTTATGTTTTATATATGCATATGAAATTCAAACAACTATCTGTGATATTAATATGAATAATTACAATACATTTCTCTAAGTTTAAAATATGATCCCTACGGGGATAGAATAGACTAGAACTGAATAAGGCTTGTTTAGATTCATATTTAAAGAGGTAATTGTGAAAGCAGGAACAATAAGACAAGAGGTAAGAACCTACGCATCACTTGTGAGTTTCTTGTTCATCAATTACATGCATTTAGTTTAGGAAGTTGCATTCACATCGTTCATTTAATGAAAACAACATAAACATTGAATCAAACTGTAACCGATCAAACTTGAAACACTTTAAATCTACGGTAGTTGGACCGTTAACCGAAAGGATTCCCCATAACAAATGGTGGACGATCTAATTGGGATCAATTAATAGGGATAATCCCTACTGTTGGTACCTGGAAATTTCCCAGGCATCAACGCTGCCCTAGCGCCTCCCAACCTCCCTTATATGATAATTTGATCTCTGACGGTTCTACATCAATTGATCGGTCAATTGAATGTACAGAGACACGGATTTGAAGGTTAAAAGCATTGTTTATATACCCTCAAACATATTTCTTCATTCAAAATTCACATATATTCACTGTAACTCTTCATAGACAAATAAACTATTTCAAAATTACTTCTCTATTTGTCATTTTTAACTTTGTTTAATTTATCAGTTGCGACCTTCCATAGTTTCTTTTCCATAACGTTCTTTCCGCAACATCATTTCCGAAACAAACTCTTCGCAGCAGATCTTTTTTGCATTGGTGTTTCTATATTTACCTTTCCACAATCATCTTTCCACAATTACCTTCTGTAATTAACTTTCTGAAATTGCAAATTGTGGATTGCAGACAATTACCTTTCCGTAATTAGCTTCCCGAAATTGTCTTTCTGCAACGACCTTTCTGCAATTTGTGGGAACTCATTCCTTCCGTAATTACGAGTTGTAGATTGTGGATGTGCATTTTGAATTTTCTCTAAAATTGCTTCTGTAATTACCTTTCCACAGCTACCTTTCTGCAATCGGAAACTTCTTTCTTCCACAATTGTGGATTGCGGATTGCGGGTATGAATTTCGACTTTTCTCGAAAATTGCTTTCGAAAATATATTTCTGCAACGACCTTTCCACAATCGGAAACTTCTTCCTTCCGAAATTGTGGATTGCGGATATGCATTTCGACTTTTCTCGAAATGGGCTTCCACAAATCTCTTTTCGCAATTTCTGTGAATCGTCGATTGCTTTGTTGAATCCTCCTTGTCTGTTGATCAGTTATCAAACACAGAACTTCACTTAGGTGCTTTGGAATGTTATCTTGCATGCACATTTACTTTGAATATTCTTTCCCTGTCGTTGATCTATTTTATTGATATGATCTTAGTCGTCCAACCTCTGATAAATAAGTTGACAACAACTCCCCGAATCTGCGTTGATTGATCATAGGATTGATCAATTAATATCAATCGAACTTCTCCTGAATTGATCCCCTCGTTGGATCCTCTCATGTGTCTTTCCATCCTTATCACATATGTCATCGCTGGCCTTGCCATCACTTATTCATTTGTCATTACCGTACCCTTTTGACATCAATGACAATTCCATCCAAGATTCTCCCCCTTTGGCATTGATGGCAATGTTAAAGCATTAAAACATTCTCCCCCTTTGACAACAATGACAAAGGTTCTCTTCTGATAGCTCCCCTTGTCAACATATATCCTCCTGATATGTTGTTGTTTCTCCTTTTTATTCACAGTAAGGAGATAACTCCCAACTTATGTCTAAGATGCTCAAACGCTTCTTTGGGTAGTGGTTTAGTAAAAATGTCTGCAATTTGTTCCTATGTATCAATATACTCCAATTTGACCATTTTTTGTGATACTTGCTCTCTTAAAAAATTATACTTGATTAGGATATGTTTTGTTTTAAAGTGCATAACAATATTTTTGGATATGTTTATAGGATTTGTATTGTCACAGTGTATAATAATGGGTTCTTCATATTTTACAAGTAAATCTTCCAATGTTTGCTTCATCCAAGTGACTTGGGTACAACATGATGCAGCAGCAATATACTCAGCCTCTGTTGTAGACAGTGAAATGGAGGACTGCTTTTTGCTTAGCCATGACACCAAACAATCTCCTAGGTAGAATGTTGCTCCACTCGTGTTTTTCCTTTCATCAATACTTCCTTCCCAATCTACATTAGTAAATGCTTTTAGGGTGAAGTTATCACTTTTTGGATACCATAATCCATAATCCACGGTTCCTTTTAGATATCTAAAAATTCTCTTTATTGCAGCCACATGTGTTTCTTTTTGGGCTGATTGGAATTTGGAGACCACACCTATAGCTTGCATTACATCTGGTCTTGTAGTTGTTACATATAATAGACTACCAATCATTGACTTGTACATAGTATGATCTACTTCTAAAAGTTCATCATCCTTGCTCAATTTACAACCAGTGACCATAGGAGTACTAACAGGTTTGGATTCTTCCATTTTGAATTTTTTCAACATTTCTTTGATATACTTTGTTTGAGAGATGAAGGTCCCTATTTCTGATTGAGATACTTGTAATGCTAGAAATAATGTTAGTTCTCCTAACATTGACATCTCAAATTCTTTCTTCATTTCTGAAGCAAAGTTTAGCCTCGAAATTTGTAGATCACTTCCAAATATGATATCGTCTACGTAGACTACAATAATGATCATATTTTTGTTTTCAAAATTTATGTATAGATTATTGTTAGTGGCCCCCCTTATATATCCTTGTTGCTTTAAATAATTGTCAATTCTTGAGAATCATGCTCTTGGATCTTGTTTAATACCATACAGCGCCTTATTATGTTTGCAAACATGATTTCGATTATCTGATTAGAGAAAAAATTTAGGTTGCTTAACATAGACTTCTACTTCAAGTTATCCATTAAGAAAAGAAGATTTTACATCCATATGATATACTCTGAAGTTTGTGTAGTCTGCAAAAGTTAAAAACATCCTAATGGATTCAATTCTTGTCACAAGTGCAAAGGTTTCTTCAAATTCAACACCTTCTACTAGAGTATAGCCCTTGCATACTAATCTGGCCTTGTTTCTTGTCACATGACCATGCTCATTGAACTTGTTTTTAAAAATCCATTTGGTTCCAATAACATTCATTCCCTTCGTTCTTGGGACAAGTTCCCAAGTTTGATTATTTTCTATTTAATCAAGTTCATCATTCATAGCATTGATCCAATCCTTACTTTTACAAGCTTCTTTAAATGTTTTGGGTTCTACTATCGAAAGAAGTGCTTGTTCTTTGTCATAAAGTAATTTTCTTCTTGTTTTAACTCCAGAATCTCTATCACCAATTATTTTACTTTTAGGATGATTCTTCTGAACCCACCTAGATGGTGTTTTTGTGTCTGGTCTTGGGGAGTCTTCATTATCAATTTTCTGTGATTCTTCTTTCTCTACTTCTCCATATTCTTCTTCTTCTTCCTCTTCTTGTGAACTTTCTTCCCCCTTTTTAGCGTCCATTTTTTCATCATCAGTTTCTTCAACATACTTACTTTCTTGGATTTGTATTTTTCTCGACTTAGTATCATCAACACTTACACTTGCACTTTGCATGATCTAGTGCATTTTTAGAGTATAACATCTTTATGCCCTTTTTGTGGAAGAATATCACAGAAATATGCCTTCATCCGTTCTAGATTCAAACTTCCCTAGTTTATCATCTTCTCTTTTTATGTAGCATTTACTTCCAGAAACTCTAAAATATTTAACTGAAGTTGGTCTTCCAAACCATAGCTCATAAGGAGTCTTGTCACTATTCATTCTGAGTTGTCCTCTGTTTTGTATGTAGACAGTTGTATATACGGCTTCTCTCCAATAGCCATCAGGAAGTTTTGCTTCATTAAGCATAGCTCTAGTTGCTTCCTGGACTGTCATGTTCTTTCTCTCCACTACTCCATTTTTATTAGGAGTTTTTGTTGTTGAAAACTGCCGCTTGATTCCATGAATTTCACAAAACTCATTGAATTCATTTGAGGTGAACTCTCCACCATTATATGATCTTAGACATTTAATCTTGTGATTTGATTGATTCTCAACAAGTGCTTTGAAGGCTTTGAAATTCATAAAGGCTTATGATTTTTCTTTAAGAAATTTCACCCAAGTCATCCTTGTATAATCATCGATTAATAACATAAAGTAATATTCACCTTGAAGGCGTTTAGTCCTTGTTGGTCCACAAAGATCGATGTGAATTAATTCTAATGGTTGAGAGGTTGTATGCTCTTTGACCTTGAAGCTTCTTCTCATTTTTTTCCCATGAAGATAGTGTCTACAAACATGATTTAGTGGTTTTATGATCTTTGGCAGATTTCATACAGCTCCATTCTTACTAATTTTTACAAGATTGTCAAAGTTCGGGTGGCCCATCCTCATAAGCCACATCAACCTTTCATCAATTACACTCATATAACATTTCTCTTCATTTTCAAGAATATACACATTGCTTGGAGTTCTCACAACAGTTCCAACAAGTTTTCCTGAATCATTTCTTCTAATTTCACACTACTTGGAATCGAATATGCATATGTATCCTTGATTGTATATTTGGCTCACACTCAAAAGATTAGGTTTTAATTTCTTTACAAGTAGAACATTTGCAACTTTCATATTGTCTATAATATCCAATGTACCCTTCCAAATTATTTTAGAAGACAGATTATCTCCAAAGGTGACTTTTCCTTTTTCCTGCTTTTTTAGGCTCGGGAACTTAGTTGGGTCACCTGTCATAGGTTTGGGGCATCCACTGTCCACATGCCATAGATTTTTTTTTTGTATCGCATAGAGCTAATGAACATTCCACATCATCCTTCTTCTTCCAAGTCATCCTTTCTTCTTTTCCCTGAGATTTTGAGGCGTCATCCATAGAAATTACTAGTTTACACCTTCTAGCAATGTGTCCCTAATTCCCACATTTGTAGCATTTTATATTATAACTATGTAGAGGATCAAAAGAATTGTAGTTTCTTCCTTTCACATTGTTTCTAGTAATATTGTTCTTATAGAAAGAAGTATGTTATGTAATCCCTTTCTCATTAGGATCCTTTAGTTTAAAATTTCTAGCTACATGTTCAAAATTGTTATAGGTATAACAATTTCCCAAAAAGAGTTGTTGATGTCTACTTGTCATTGGTCTTCTCGACGTCATATATGTTCTTTGTAAGAGAGGACCATTTTTCTTACTTTATTCCCTTTTAATTGGGCTCTTGAGTGCAGCAGCATAGCTTCTTTTGTTACCATCTTGGTTTGTGGAAGAGGAATATCCTGGCTTCTTTTCTTTGTCAAATCCTAATTCATATTTATCGCTTGATGGTCTTTGGACACTTAGGATTTCATCTAAATTCCTTTAGTTGTTTTCAAACCTTGATTTGATAGATTCTTCATCCTGTTTATTTCTAAGGTGTATAACATCTTCTTCAAGCCTTTCAGATTCTTGTATTCTCTTTTTGAGCTGTTGTTCTAGATTGTTTTGAGCCCTTTTGACTTCTAGAACCTGATTTTTTAAGTCAGCAATCATTCTTTCTGGATTATTATTTTTCTCTTCAAGTTCTATCATGTGAGTTTTTTATTTTTTGTACATCCTTTTATACTTCTTTAATTCGTTTATAAGTTCTGCTTCAAGAAATACTACACCTTCTATTTCTTCTTCATGGATTGTGTTCTCTAATCCCATGAATAGGAATTCAGCATCTTCACTTATATCATCCTCATTGTCTTCTTTGGAATAGAGGTTTTTCTTATTTTTCTGAAACTTTTTCTTGTATGTGGTCTTATTCTTTTGATCTTTCGTATTACAATAAGGTTCTTCATTGTCACTGTCCTCTTGTTTCGGGTAAGGACACTTCCTGGCAAATGTCCAATCCTACAACAGTTAAAACATTTCAAGGGTAGCTTCCCTTTGTACTTTCCAGTGCCTCTCTCAAGTTTCTTTCTTAACATAGATTCCTCATCATCTAGGTCCTCTGATTGGATCTTGGATACGTCTTTAAAGGTTGCTTCTTTCTTTGATGATCCATCTTGCCCTGTTCTCATCTCATAGGCAGTGAAGATCCTGTGTATTTCATTAATAGTCATGAGTTTAATATCATCTCATTCTTCTAGAGTGGACACCTTTGAATCACATTTCATTGGCATGGTTCTTAGTACCTTGTAGACTACCTCTTTCTCTTTTATTTAGTATCCTCCAATGCCTCTAATGGCATTATCAATTTCATCTACTCTTAGAATATATTCTGCAATATTATCTTCCTCTTTCATTTTTAGGCTTCCAAACCGTCCTTTGTAGGTCTAAAGTTTGGATTCCTTGACTTCGGGCGCTCCTTCATAGACACATTTTAGTTTTTCCCATGCATGCTTGGATGTCTTTCATTGCATGAATTTTACAAACACTAAATGTATTAACCCACTCAAGATTGCATTCAGAGCTTTTGCATTGGCCTCATATTGGCTTAGTTCTCCTTCATCTATAGGTACGTCATCTTGTACTACATATTATTTTTCAACAGAGCTCCAAACTTTGTATCCAGGAGACATTATATGTCACTTCATTCTTACACTCCAGTATGCATAATTATCTCCAGTAAATAAAGGAGGTATGTCAGTGGCTAACCCTTCTTGTTGATCCATAGTTGTTTTTAATAGGATCTGTGATTAAGTTGTAGTGAAGGATCCTGCTCTGATACCAATTGTTGGAATATTGGACAATACTGAGAGGGGGGGTGAATCAGTATTGATAGTTTTTAATAATTAAAACCAATTTTAATTTACTTATTAACTCACATGATCAACAAAAACATACAGAACAAAAATTTATAATGGAATCCCAATTGTGTAAACCACCAATACTTCCTATTACTGCAAAATTATATTTACAAATAGTTTGTGCCTGCTACTACAGACAAGGATGGTACTACACCCTATTTACTAGCAACTACTGGAAGGAGGCTACAATCCCCTATTTTTATTAGCTGCTACTGAGAGGATGCTATGACACCATGTTTACCAGCTACCACTAGAAGGAGGCTACGACCCCCTTGAAGGCTTGTTGTCTGCCCTAGCGCCTCCCAACCTCCCTTATATGATCATTTGATCTCTGATTTTTATACATCAATCGATATGTCAAATGAATTGATTTTTATACATCAATCGATATCTCTTCATTCAGTAGTCGCATATCTTCATCGTGACTCTTCACAAACAAATAAACTAATTCAAAATTACTTCTTTGTTTGTTGTTTTTAACTCTGTTTAATTTATCAGTCGTGACCTTCCGCGGTTTCTTTTCCACAACGTTCTTTCTACAGCGTCCTTTCCGCAACAAACTCTCCACAACATATCTTTTTTGCATTTACCTTTCTACAATCATCTTTCCACAATCATCTTGCGCAATTAACTTTCTGAAATTGGGAATTGGGGATTGCAGACAATTACCTTTCCAAAATTACCTTTCTGCAATTGTCTTTCTGCAACGACCTTTCCGCAATTTGCAGGAACTCATTCCTTCTGTAATTGCGGGTTGTGGATGTGCATTTTGAATTTTCTCGAAAATTTCTTTCGCAACTACCTTTTCACAATCAAAAAATCCTTTCTTCTGCAATTACGGATTGCTAATTGTGGGTATGCATTTCAACTTTTCTCAAAAATTGCTTTCGCAACAACCTTTCCACAATTGGAAACTTCTTCCTTCCACAATTACGGATTGTGGGTATCCATTTCGACTTTTCTCGAAACGGGCTTACACAAATATCTTTCTGCAACTTCTGTGAACCGTCGATCACTTTGCAGAATCCTCCTCATCCATTGATCAGTTATCAAACACAGAACTTCACTTTGTCGCTTCAAAATGTTATCTTCCACATGAATTTACTTTGCAGATTCTTTCCCTGTCGTCAATCTATTTCTTGATATGATCTTAGCCGTCCAACATATTTTAAATAAGCTGACTGCAAATCCATGACTCCGCATTGATTGATCATAGGATTGATCAATTAAGCTCAATCGGACTTCGCCTGACTTGATCCCCTCGTTGGATCCTCTCATGTCTCTTTCCATCCTTATCACATATGCCATTGATCTCCCTGCCATCACTTATTCCTTTGTCATTATCGAACTCTTTTGACATCAATGACAATTCCATCCAATATGGATCCCCTCAAAAGGTTGTCTTCACACCCAATGATGTCGAAACCACTAAAATCTCCACCGGTAGAGTCATAGATAAAGGTTGTGTTGAACATAGCTTGAATGTGCACTAGTTTTATCACTTTGTGCCTTTCTCATCCCCCTTTGCTCTCCTCATCCATGCCAATGAAGCAAGCAAGCTATGGCATAAGGGGTTTAGCCATCTAAATTACAAGTATCTTTCTAATTTTTATGATAAAATAATGGTCATAGGGTTTCC
Organism: Pseudotsuga menziesii; assembly: GCA_001517045.1. NCBI lineage: Eukaryota > Viridiplantae > Streptophyta > Pinopsida > Pinales > Pinaceae > Pseudotsuga > Pseudotsuga menziesii. The sequence continues at coordinate 59,250 of LPNX010136046.1, read as the reverse complement.
CAATATCAAGTTTTCTAAATGAGTCTGTTAAGGATGCATTCTAGGAAAACACCCAGAGCATAAGTGTGAGAGACTCAGTCATGAAAAAACCTTTGCACCCCTTGAGCTTGTTCATAGTGATATAGTTGGTCCATTCCCTCATATGTCGATGATTCAATCAAAATATGTCGTAACTTTCATTGATGACTTTTCCAGATATTGTTGGATCTTCTTCCCAAAATACAAGTCAGAAGTCTTTGATATTTTCAAGGGTTTTAAATCCCTAGAAGAGAATCAGTCTGGAAGGAAGATCAAAGCTCTCAGATCTGATAATGGTGAAGAATATTTAAAATCTGAATTCATACAATTTTGGGAAGATGCAGGTATCCAAATGCAGCATTCAATTCCTTACACACCTCAGCAGAATGATGTTTCCGAGAGGAAGAATATATATCTCAAGGAGATTGCTACTTGTAATATGGAGTCTAATGATTTGCCACCAAAGTTTTTGGTTGAAACAATAAACTGTGCAGCCTCTATCCAGAATAGGGTCCCTCATAAATCCTTGGATGGAATCACTCCTTTCGAGGCTTGGAGTGGGCACAAGCCTGATGTGTCCCACTTCAGTATTTTTGGATCTAAAGCTTGGGATAGAATTCCACCAAAGAAGAGAAGGAATTTGCTACCCCAAAGATAAGAATGCATATATTTTGGTTATCTAGAATATTCCAAGGGTTACAAACTAATCAACATGAGCACTCAAAAATATTTCATCGAAAGGAATGTTCAATTCAAAGAAGAGCCCATCCCAACAACGAAAATTAGAAAATCCTCTTCACTACTACCTTATGTTGTATGTGAAGTCTCTCATGATATTTCTGATCTAGATTTATTAGATGATGAATAACACATGATTGCATGTCCATTCATTCATACAATACCTAAGTGGGCAGCAAAGACTATAAGTAGCTAGAGAACTAGCTAGCAATCCTAGTGATCATAAGAGAACTAGATCTCAATTCAAAAGTGCCCTTTCAATCAAGGATCCAAGATTTGCTCAGAATTTTTATTTAATGATTGAATTTGATCCACAGTCATATGAATAAGCCTCAAATGATTTAATATGGAAGGATTCTATGGAAGAGGAATTTCATTTGCTATAGAAGAATGAAACATGGGAGCTAGTCACTCTCTCTCCTGGCTAAAATCTAGTGAAGTGAAAATGGATTTTCAAAAAAAATATTGTTACTGATGGCTCTCCAATAAAGTATAAGGAAAGTTTGGTGTATAAGGGATTATTCCAATTCCAAGGCATTGAATACAATGAGACGTTTTCACCAGTGGAAAAAATGGATTCAATAAGACTAGTTTTGGCAATTTCAGCATCCAAGTAATGGAAGGTACATCACATGGATGTAAAAAGTGCCTTCCTACATGGTGATATCAAATAAGAGATCTATATGCATCAGCCGTAAGGTTTTTATACTAATATATCTATTGTGTGCAGGTTGAATAAATCTTTATATGGGCTAAAACAAGCTCCCAGAGCTTGGTATGCCAAGATAGATAGTTTTTTGTTGTCTCAAAACTTCAGTAGATGCAAGTATGACCCTAATTTCTATATGAATTTGATTAATGGTTCAATATTTATTGTTGTCTTGTATGTGCATAAAATTTTGATTACAATAAGTTCCACTGAAAAAATTGATACCTTGAAAGCTACCTTGAACCAAGCTTTCTCCATGACCGATTTGGGGATGTTAAACCAATTCTTGGGGCTTGTGATCTCTCAATCAACCTCTAGAATTAAAGTACATCAGTACAAATATGCTTCAGACCTGATAAAGAACTTCAAAATGGAATATTGTAAGCCATCAAATACTCCTTTCCTCTTAGGAGTTAGGCTAGAAGATGGAGATTCAACTCCTTTGGTAAACAACACCCTGTATAGCTAACTAGTTGGTTGTCTTCTCTACCTTACTCATAATCAACCTGGTATTGCATACATAATGAGTGTGGAATATATACACATGGAGCAACCAAATGAACTCCATTGGAGGGCAACAAAAAGAATATTTCACTATGTGCAAGGAACCAAGACACATGGGATTCACTATGTTGCAAAATTTTCCTTATATTTAGTTGGTTTTACTAATTTTGATTGGGATGGAGATAGTACTGATCAAAAATAAACTTTAGGATATGTGTTTATGATTGCAAGTGGGCCTATTTGTTGATCAAGTAAAAATCAAAGTGTCATTGCACTTTCTTCAACTAAGGCAGAATACATAGGAGTTGTGAATGCAACTACTCAATGTTTGTGGTTGCAAAGAATACTTAGAGAGTTTGGGATTCATACTGGCACTTCCACAGTCATTTTTTGTGACAACCAGAGTGTTATAAGAATCTCAATAGAGCCTATTCATAATATATGAACCAAACATATAGAGATCCATATGCACTACATCAGAGGATTTATGCATGATCATATCATTTCTCTGCACTATTGTGCATAAGCTAAGCAAGTTGCAGACATCTTCACCAAGGAATTCTTAGAGAATACATTCAGCCATCTCAAATCACTGCTTGGGATAGGTGATCACATGGTGAAGATAGATTGAAGACAAGGTTTCACAAATTTTGGTCATGTCCATGTTTTGAGGGAAGTTTTTTTCATGAGGTTTTCCTTATTTCCGTGTTTTGTGGACAAGCAGTATGTAAAGGGTGACTAAGAATTGTTTTTAACCCCTATGTTTCTAGTATATTTATGATATTTCACATAATTCAAGCTTAAGGGGGGGTGTTAGAATACTCAAAAACCCATCATCATACTTACGATATCATTTATTATGCTCCTTGATTAATTTCCTAAGTTCTAGACTAGGTAGTTGGCCTCCACTTTCATTTTTGGTCAACACTTTCCATGTTTACACCTAGGAGCGCCCTTATCCTAATTTTGGATAATATTATGTCTACTTATAGACTGCCCATATTAGTAAGAGCGCATTCCTGCTTTTCTCAGATTTAGACTGTTTTCCAGTTTTAAAGTGGAAAAGGTAAAAGCTAGTCTCATGGAAACTGTCTTCCTTTTTCCCAACTTATCCTCCATATTTTTCTCTCTCAAAAGCATCATCCTATTGACTTTCCATCACTCATTAGCAAGCATTCCTTATTCAGCTAATTCGTAACCTAGTTGAATGATTTGCAAAGTGTTTCATGCACCTATGGGAGATTTTTTATTTATAGTAAGCCTTCTTTGTGTGGGGATTTGAATTGCCTTCTAAGGCTCTTGAATTCATGATGTAATTATATATTTGGGTAGCCAATATATTGCTAAGGTTGGCTAGTGCACACTTATTCAATTCAAGCTAGTATTATGCACCAACTCAGTCTCCATTTTTTAGTGAAATATATGCATATTGTTTAGCAACTTTTGTGAGCTCAATTGTGTTAAGACTGGGCTTAATTTTCAAAGCCCAATCATCAATATTCTATGATCGAGATTGAAGGTAAATTAAAAGATGTGCCTATTTCTAATTTAATTGATTTTGAATCTTCTTATAGCTATATTACTACTAACTTGGTTGAAAGGTGAAAATTGTGACTCCTAAATTGTCTAAGCCTAGAATTGTTCAGTTTGCAATTGATACGAAGAGGAAGATCGCATATATGGTCAAAGGTTGTTGTTTTGAAATGAATGCATACCAACCCAATGCAGATTTTGACATCATTACTCTTGGATATTATGATGTGCTTATCAGAATGGATTGGATAGAGAAACACTTTGTTTTGTTGGACTACCACAATAAATTTATTACATGTTTGAATGATGATGGTAGCAATAATATACAAATAAAATGCATTGTGAGGCCTATATTCTTAACATAGATTTCAGCCTTATAAATGAAGAAGTGCATCAGAAAAGGGTGCTAGCTGTATTCAATCCATGTAGAAGAGTTTCCTAATGAAAAATAATCAAGTTTGGATGAATATCTTGTGTTGAAAACATTTGAGGATGTATTTCAAGAAGTGCCTAGGTTACCACCAAAAAGAGATATCGACTTCACAATCAATTTGGTGCTTGGAGTTGTACCATTTGTTGATGTATTTGTAACTTCAGAATGTATTCATCTATGTATTTTGTGTATTGTAACCCGATGTTTATTCCGGGATGTATCTATTATGTATTTGAGTCATGTTGTCATGCCCCGATGTTCTGATCGAGAGGATCAATAATATAAACAAGTCATGTCAAATCATAGTGGGTAACCCTCCGATTGTGTAAGGGTTAAAGTCCCCGCAATTCTGGGGCACTAGGGTTATTAGACTCTCCAAGTAGAGGTCGGCCCTAGTAGGGTTTTAGTCATGTAGGGATTAGTATAAATAGAGAGCTGGGATCTCTATTTAGCACACATCACTCACACACTCAAGTGTAGCACATAGTTGAGGAAGGAGAAGACATTGGGGCTAGACAAGAAGAATATTACTGTTGTCGAGAGTGCATCTTACTGTTTTGGGGTTTTACATCTTATGTTGATTCTATCTCTGAGGAAGTTGCATGGTTTTCTCCATTTATGGTTTCCCCGATCAAAAACATTGTGTTCATTGTCTCTTGTGTTTGATTGTTGTACTTGTTATTCTCTCAATAAATATCCTAACATAATGCTAGCTTAATGTTGAAAAAATAACATGGTATCAGAGCTAACCTGAGAAGAAGACATTGTGCAGCTGCAGGAACTAGGGATTCCTAGTTTGTGGATCTTGCTTCACAGATTTTCAGCAAAAGTAAGGTGGAACAACTCTCCTCCTTAGGGTGCATCTTTCTGTCAAATCAGAATCCAATTCTGAGGTTTTTCATTTTTGAACCTATCACTGCTGTCGGAAATTAGGGCTTTGAAAAGAAGATGAATTTTTCAGTGAGCCCAAGCCTGGATTGATCTCCTCCCCAAAATCGAATTTAGGGACAAATTTCAAGGCATTTGGGTAGACAGAACTCCGGAAAAGCAAAACCCTAATTTGCTCCTGAACCAGCTCTACAGGATTTCAGCTCAAGTTTCAGATCCAACATCTTGAACCTGGTAAGATCTAAAATCTTTTGTATTTCTATTTGAGGTTCTCATTTAATATGTCTCATCATACCAAGCTTGATGAAAAGCTTGAGGGAGCTGAAAAATTCCGAGCCTGGAAGTATAGGATCTCCTTGGTCCTGGAAGAAAATGAATTAGACTCCTACATTCATGAGGAGGTTCCAGCTCCAAAGGGAGATGAGGAAAAGGATTTACATAAGAAGAATATGTTTATGGCAAAGAGGATCATTGTTGATTCTATCAAGGATCACTTTATCCCACAGGTGTCCTCTCTCAAGACACCTAAAGCTATGTTTGATGCCCTAACCAAATTGTTTGAAGGGAAGAACATCAATCAAAAGATGACCCTAAGAAACCAACTGAAGAATGTAAAGATTCAGAATGCAGAAACAATCCAGTCTTACTTCACAAGAGTTTCTCAGATCAAAGAGAAACCAGAAGCAGTTGATGAAGAAGTGAAAAATGCAGAGATTGTAATGACTACATTGAATGGCCTTCCTAGGTCATGGGATTCTTTCATCCAAGGAATCTGTGCTAGGAAGAAGTTAGTCAAGTTCAGCAGACTATGGGAGGAGTGCTCTCAAGAAGAAGCTCGAATAGCAGCTCAAGAAGAGAAGATGGGAAGTGAAGACCAAGCTCTTACGGTACACTCCAAGTCTCACTCCAAGTCAAGCAAGAGAAAATCTCATGGTTCTATAGGTAAGCACTTTCACAAAGATAATACTAGAAGAGATGTATCTAGGATCATATGCTATACTTGTGATGAAGTAGGACACTATGCAAGGAATTGTCCTAACAAACAGAAGATAGTAAAAAAGAGAAACAAAAGAAGACATCATGCTCATGCTGCAGAGGATGATGAACCATCCAGGAAGAGATCCAGATATGAAAGTGACGATTCTTCAAGTGAGGATGAATATGTTCTGATATCAGCTCTCACATGTAACATTACTCATGGTAGTGATGATTGGCTTATGGACAGTGGGGCTTCCAAACATATGACTGGATTCAAGGAATCCTTTGTGAGACTGATAGAACATGAATCACCTCACAAGGTAAAGCCAGCAGATGACTACCAATATCCAATAAAAGGTAGTGGGGAATCTTCATATAAGTTAGACTCTGGAAAATCTCTAACAATGAAAGAAGTATTGTTTGTGCTAGGACTCAAGAATAACCTTCTCTCCATATCAGCGTTAGATGCAAAAGGAATGTAGGTTGCATTCATAGATGGTCAAGTCATCATGTGGCCAAAAGGAAAGACTATCGATGATGTGGTAGTGATTGGAGAACAAGAAGGAGGATTGTACAAATTAAAGGGCCATCCAGAACAAGCCTTGGTCCATGACACAGTAGAGCCAAGTGAAATTTGGCATAGAAGGCTTGCACATGTGCATTACAGAGCACTGCCTATTGCAAGCAAAGCTGTTAAGGGTCTTCCAGAAATTCAAGCAAAACATGATGGGGTCTGCAAAGGATGTGCGAAAGGAAAGAATACAAAGAATACATTTCCAAGCAGTGAAAGCAAAGCAAAAGGAATATTGGAAATCATCTACTCCAATGTATGCGGTCCTATGTCATCAAACTCTCTAAGCGGGTATGCATATTATGTTTCTTTTATTGATGAATTTTCTAGGAAGACATGGGTTTACTTCATGAAGAACAAAGACAAAGTATTCAGTAAGTTCAAAGAATTCAAAGCCTTGATCGAAAACCCTACTGAAAAGAAGATCAAGACCATTCGATCATATAATGGTAGACAATTCACTTCAAATCAATTCAGAGAGCTATGAAAAGAATCAGGGATTAAGAGGGAGTTTTCCACTCCTTATAATCCACAACAAAATGGGGTTATAGAACGGAAGAACAGAACTATCATGGAAGCTGCAAAAGCAACGCTTCATGATCAAGACCTTCCTATGCATCTTTGGGGGGAAGCTGCCAGAACAGTAGTGTATGTACAGAACCGTACTCCACATAGAGTACTCGAGAACAAGACTCCTGAAGAAGTCTTCTCCGGCAAGAAACCCGAAGTCAGCCATCTCAGACTATTCGGTTGTCTCGTGTACATCCACATTCCAAAAGAGAAGAGGACTAAATTAGATCCTTCAGGAAAGAAGGGTATATTTGTGGGATACTCTGAAATCTCGAAGACTTACAGAATATATTTCCCAGGATATAAGAATATTGACATTAGTAGGGATGTGACATTTGATGAAGACACAGCTTACAACAAATCCAAAAAGAGACCTGCTGAAGAACCTGAAGAAGCAGAAGCGCCCAGAATTCATGATACAACCATGAATGAAGAAACTCGAGAAGCAGATCGAGAATTTGAAGAACCACAAAGACCTATAGATCCACCTCATAAGACGAAACCTGCTTGGGTATGAGAACTTATCCAAGGTGCGGAAAGATATGGGGCTCCAGAAGAGAATCATAGAGAAATAAAGAGGACCAGATCCTGTTCCAGGTATGTAGCTTTACTATGTGATTTCATTGATAAAGAACCTTCCAGTTATGAAGAAGTGGCAGAACAGAAAGAATGGAAGGATGCTATGATCGAAGAGTACCAATCGATCATGAAGAATGATGTTTGGGATGTTGTCCCAGGACCAAACAGGAAGTCAGTTGTAACTTCCAAATGGATCTACAAAATCAAACATGCTGCAGATGGTAGCATTGAAAAGTATAAGGCAAGATTTGTAGCTTAAGGTTTCTCTCAGAAAGAGGGAATATACTATGAAGAGACCTTTGCACCTGTAGCCAGATACACTTCCATCAGATCAGTACTTGCTCTGGCTGTAGTGATGAAATGGAAGATACACCAAATGGATGTCAAGACTGTTTTCTTGAATGGTGTAGTGGAAGAGGAAGTGTATGTAGAACAACCACTCAGTTTTGAGACACATGACAGGGAGTCTCATGTATGCAGATGGAAGAAAGCCCTGTACAGTTTTAAATAGGCACCCAAGACATGGTACGACAGAATTGATAGCTTTCTATCTAGTTTGGGCTTTACCAAGGGAAAAGCATATTCCAACCTTTACTATAAGGTTGAAGATGGCAACCCAGTGATGCTTCTACTATATGTAGATGATCTGTTTGTGACAGGTATGGATGGGTTGATTACTGATACAAAGAGAAACCTTGCTGCCGAGTTCGAGATGAAGGAATTGGTATGATACATTACTTTCTAGGTATGGAGGTGTGGCAAAGTGCGGATGGAATCTTCCTTGGAAAAGGGAAGTATGCAGTAGAGATCCTGAAGAGGTTTGGGATGATGGACTGCAAGATTATCGCCACACCTATGGAATCAAACCTAAAGCTATTGAATGATGCTTCTTTAGAGACGGTTGATGCTATGATGTATCGTCAAATGATTGGGTCATTGATGTACCTAACGAACACAAGACCAGACATTTGCTTTGTTGTGAACACCTTGAGCCAGTTCTTGATAGATCGAAGAAATGTTCACTTGATTGTTGCAAAGCATATTCTAAGGTACTTGACGGGTACAATTGATTATGGGCTCAAGTATGATGCAAATCAAAAGATTAACCTGGAGGGTTATGTTGATTTAGATTGGGTAGGAAGTGCCATCGATAGGAAGAGCACTTCAGGGTGTTGCTTCAGTATGGGATCGGGTGTGATCTCTTGGTTTAGCAGGAAGCAATCCTATGTGGCACTGAGTATAGCTGAAGCAGAGTATCTTGCAGCTTGTTCAGCTAGTTGTGAGGCAGTATGGCTGCAGAAGCTACTGTCCGATATATTTGATCTCCAGTTGGATGCTACTTGTATACATTGTGACAATCAGAGTTGCATGAAGTTGTTAGAGAATCCAGTGTTCCATGACAAGTCAAAGCATATCTAGATCAGGTATCACTATATCAGGGATATGGTGCAGAGGGGGGCAGTGAAGCTCCAATATGTTGTGATCGAGGAACAGATAGCTGATGTGTTGACAAAGCCATTAGCCAAAGTGAAGTTCGAGTACTTCAGGGAGAAGCTTGGTGTTCTCTAGATCGAGGTTTCCTCCAAGGGAAAATGATGAGTCCCAAAGCCATTCTGACGAGCAGGTCAGATGTAAGGGCAGAGCCATTTTGTTCATGGCTAAAGGATTTAGTTCCTTCCATGTCAGATGGCAGTGCTAGCCATTCTATCGAGTAGGATAGATGTAAGGGCTGCCGCCATTCTGACAAGCAGGTTAGATGTAAGGGCAGAGCCATTATGTTCATGGCTAAAGGATTTAGTTCCTTCCATGTCAGATGTGAGTGCTGGCCATTCTGTCAAGTAGGATAGATGTCAGGGCTACCGCCATTCCTAGTATTGCATACGTAATGAGTGTGGAATATATACACATGGAGCAACCAAATGAACTCCATTGGAGGGCAACAAAAAGAATGTTTCACTATGTGCAAGGAACCAAGACACATGGGATTCACTATGTTGCAAAATTTTCCTTATATTTAGTTGGTTTTACTAATTTTGATTGGGATGGAGATAGTACTAATCAAAAATAAACTTTAGGATATGTGTTTATGATTGCAAGCGGGCCTATTTGTTGATCAAGTAAAAATCAAAGTGTCATTGCACATTCTTCAACTAAGGTAGAATACATAGGAGTTGTGAATGCAACTACTCAATGTTTGTGGTTGCAAAGAATACTTAGAGAGTTTGGGATTGATATTGGCACTTCCACAGTCATTTTTTGTGACAACCAGATTGTTATAAGAATCTCAATAGATCCTATTCATAAGATACGAACCAAACATATAGAGATCCATATGCACTACATAAGAGGATTTGTGCATGATCATATCATTTCTCTGCACTATTGTGCATAAGCTAAGCAAGTTGCAGACATCTTCACCAAGGAATTCTTAGAGAATACACTCAGCCATCTCAAATCACTACTTGGAATAGGTGATCACATGGTGAAGACAGATTGAAGACAAGGTTTCACAAATTTTGTTCATGTCCATGTTTTGAGGGAAGTTTTTTTCATGAGGTTTTCCTTATTTCCGTGTTTTGTGGACAAGCAGTATGTAAAGGGTGACTAAGACTTGTTTTTAGGCCCTATGTTTCTAGTATATTTATGATATTTCACATAATTCAAGCTTAAGGGGGGGTGTTAGAATACTCAAAAACCCATCATCATACTTACGATATCATTTATTATGCTCCTTGATTAATTTCCTAAGTTCTAGACTAGGTAGTTGGCCTCCACTTCCATTTTTGGTCAACACTTTCCATGTTTACACCTAGGAGTGCCCTTATCCTAATTTTGGATAAGATTATGTCTACTTATAGACTGCCCATATTAGTAAGAGCGCATTCCTGCTTTTCTCAGATTTAGGCTGTTTTTCCAGTTTTAAAGTGGAAAAGGTAAAAGCTAGTCTCATGGAAACTATCTTCCTTTTTCCCAACTCATCCTCCATATTTTTCTCTCTCAAAAGCATCATCCTATTGACTTTCCATCACTCATTAGCAAGCATTCCTTATTTAGCTAATTCGTAACCTACTTGACTGATTTGCAAAGTGTTTTATGCACCTATGGGAGATTTTTTATTTATAGTAAGCCTTCTTTGTGTGGGGATTTGAATTGCCTTCTAAGGCTCTTGAATTCATGATGTAATTATATATTTGGGTAGCCAATATATTGCTAAGGTTGGATAGTGTACACTTTTCAATTCAAGCTATTGTTATGGACCAACTCAGTCTCCATTTTTTAGTGAAATATATGCATATTGTTTAGCAACTTTTGTGAGCTCAATTGTGTTAAGATTGGGCTTAATTTTCAAAGCCCGATCATCAATATTCTATGATCGAGATTGAAGGTAAATTAAAAGATGTGCCTATTTCTAATTTAATTGATTTTGAATCTTCTTATAGCTATATTAATACTAACTTGGTTGAAAGGTGAAAATTGTGACTCCTAAATTTTCTAAGCCTAGAATTGTTCAGTTTGCAATTGATACGAAGAGGAAGATCGCATATATGGTCAAAGGTTGTTGTTTTGAAATGAATGCATACCAACCCAATGCAGATTTTGACATCATTACTCTCGGATATTATCATGTGCTTATCATAATGGATTGGATAGAGAAACACTTTGTTTTGTTGGACTGCCACAATAAATTTATTACATGTTTGAATGATGATGGCAGCAATAATATACAAATAAAAGGCATTGTGAGGCCTATATTCTTAACATAGATTTCAGCCTTATAAATGAAGAAGTGCATCAGAAAAGGGTGCTAGTTGTATTCAATCCATGTAGAAGAGTTTCCTAATGAAAAATAATCAAGTTTGGATGAATATCTTGTGTTGAAAACATTTGAGGATGTATTTCAAGAAGTGCCTAGGTTACCACCGAAAAGAGATATCGACTTCACAATCGATTTGGTGCTTGGAGTTGTACCATTTGTTGATGTATTTGTAACTTCAGAATGTATTCATCTATGTATTTTGTGTATTGTAACCCGATGTTTATTCCGGGATGTATCTATTAGGTATTTGAGTCATGTTGTCATGCCCCGATGTTCTGATCGAGAAGATCAATAATGTAAAGAAGTCATGTCAAGTCATAGTGGGTAACCCTCCGATTGTCTAAGGGTTAAAGTCCCTGCAATTCTGGGGCACTATGGTTATTAGACTCTCCAAGTAGAGGTCGGACCTAGTAGGGTTTTAGTCATTTCGGGATTAGTATAAATAGACAGCTGGGATCTCTATTTAGCACACATCACTCACACACTCAAGTGTAGCACATAGTTGAGGAAGTAGAAGACACTGGGGCTAGACAAGAAGAAGATTATTGTTGTCGAGAGTGCATCTTACTGTTTTGGGGTTTTACATCTTGTGCTGATTCTATCTCTGAGGAAGTTGCGTGGTTTTCTCCATTTATGGTTTCCTCGATCAAAAACATTGTGTTCATTGTCTCTTGTGTTTGATTGTTGTACTTGTTATTCTCTCAATAAATATCCTAACATAATGCTAGCTTAATGTTGAAAAACTAACATGGTATCAGAGCTAACCTGAGAAGAAGACATTATGCAGCTGCGGGAACTAGGGCTTCCTAGTTTGTGGATCTTGCTTCACAGATTTTCAGCAAAAGTAAGGTGGAACAACTTTCCTCCTTAGGGTGCATCTTTCTGTCGAAGCAGAATCCAATTCTGAGGTTTTTCATTTTTTAACCTGTCACTGCTGTCGGAAATTAGGGCTTTGAAAAGAAGACGAATTTTTCAGTGAGCCCAGGCCTGGATTGATCTCCTCCCCAAAATCGAAGTTAGGGACAAATTTCAAGGCATTTGGGTAGACAGAACACCGGAAAAGCAAAACCCTAATTTGCTCCTGAACCAGCTCTACAGGATTTCAGCTCAAGTTTTAGATCCAACATATTGAACCTGGTAAGATCTAAAATCTTTTGTATTTCTATTTGAGGTTTTCATTTAAGATGTCTCATCATACCAAGCTTGATGAAAAGCTTGAGGGAGCTGAAAAATTCTGAGCCTGGAAGTATAGGATCTCCTTGGTCCTAGAAGAAAATGAATTAGACTCCTACATTCATGAGGAGGTTCCAGGTCCAGAGGGAGATGAGGCAAAGGCCTTACATAAGAAGAAGATGGTTATGGCAAAGAGGATCATTGCTGATTCTATCAAGGATCACTTTATCCCATAGGTGTCCTCTCTCAAGACACCTAAAGCTATGTTTGATGCCCTAACCAAATTGTTTGAAGGGAAGAACATCAATCAAAAGATGACCCTAAGAAACCAACTGAAGAATGTAAAGATTCAGAATGCATAAACAATCCAGTCTTACTTCACAAGAGTTTCTCAGATCAAAGAGCAACTAGAAGCAGTTAAAGAAGAAGTGAAAAATGCAGAGATTGTAATGACTACATTGAATGGCCTTCCTAGGTCATGGGATTCTTTCATCCAAGGAATCTGTGCTAGGAAGAAGTTAGTCAAGTTCAACAGACTATGGGAGGAGTGCTCTCAAGAAGAAGCTCGAATAGCAGCTCAAGAAGAGAAGATGGGAAGTGAATACCAAGCTCTTACGGTACACTCCAAGTCTCACTCCAAGTCAAGCAAGAGAAAATCTCATGGTTCTATAGGTAAGCACTTTCACAAAGATAATACTAGAAGAGATGTATCTAGGATCATATGCTATACTTGTGATGAAGTAGGACACTATGCAAGGAATTGTCCTAACAAACAAAAGATAGTAAAAAAGAGCAACAAAATAAGACATCATGCTCATGCTGCAGAGGATGATGAACCATCCAAGAAGAGATCCAGATATGAAAGTGAAGATTCTTCAAGCGAGGATGAATATGTTCTGATATCAGCTCTCACATGTAACATTACTCATGGTGGTGATGATTGGCTTATAGACAGTGGGGCTTCCAAACATATGACTGGATTCAAGGAATCCTTTGTGAGACTGATAGAACATGAATCACCTCACAAGGTAAAGCTAGGAGATGACTACCAATATCCAATAAAAGGTAGTGGGGAATCTTCATATAAGTTAGACTCTGGAAAATATCTAACAATGAAATAAGTATTGTTTGTGCTAGGACTCAAGAAGAACCTTCTCTCCATATCAGCATTAGATGCAAAAGGAATGTAGGTTGCATTCATAAATGGTCAAGTCATCATGTGGGCAAAAGGAAATACTATCGATGATGCGGTAGTGATTGGAGAACAAGAAGGAGTATTGTACAAATTAAAGGGCCATCCAGAACAAGCCTTGGTCCATGACACAGTAGAGCCAAGTGAAATTTGGCATAGAAGGCTTGCACATGTGCATTACAGAGCACTACCTATTGCAAGCAAAGCTGTCAAAGGTCTTCCAGAAATTCAAGAAAAACATGATGGGTTCTGCAAAGTATGTGCGAAAGGAAAGAATACAAAGAATACATTTCCAAGCAGTGAAAGCAAAGCAAAAGGAATATTGGAAATCATCCACTCCAATGTATGCAGTCCTATGTCATCAAACTCTCTAAGTGGGTATGCATATTATGTTTCTTTTATTGATGACTTTTCTAGGAAGACATGGGTTTACTTCATGAAGAACAAAGACGAAGTATTCAGTAAGTTCAAAGAATTCAAAGCCTTGATCGAAAACCATACTGAAAAGAAGATCAAGACCATTCGATTAGATAATGGCAGACAATTCACTTCAAATGAATTCAAAGAGATATGAAAAGAATCAGGGATTAAGAGGGAGTTGTCCACTCCTTATAATCCACAATAGAATGGGGTTACAGAACAGAAGAACAGAACTATCATGGAAGCTGCAAAAGCAAAGCTTCAAGATCAAGACCTTCCTATGCATCTTTGGGCAGAAGCTGCCAGAACAGCAGTGTATGTACAGAACCGTACTCCACATAGAGTACTCGAGAACAAGACTCCTGAAGAATTCTTCTCCGGCAAGAAACCATAAGTCAGCCATCTCAGACTATTCAGATGTCTCGTGTACATCCACATTCCAAAAGAGAAGAGGACTAAATTATATCCTTAAGGAAAGAAGGGTATATTTGTGGGATACTCTGAAAGCTCGAAGGTTTACATAATATATTTCCCAGGATATAAGAAGATTGACATCAGTAGGGATGTGACATTTGATGAAGACACGGCTTACAACAAATCCAAAAAGAGACCTGCTAAAGAACCTGAAGAAGCAGAAGCGCCCAGAATTCATGATACAACCATGAATGAAGAAACTCGAGAAGAAGATCGAGAATTTGAAGAACCACAAGGACCTATAGATCCACCTAATAAGAGGAAACCTACTTGGGTACGAGAACTTATCCAAGGTGTGGAAAGATATGAGGCTCCAGAAGAGAATCATAGAGAAAGAAAGAGGACCAGATCCTATTCTGGGTATGTAGCTTTACTATGTGATTTCATTGATAAAGAACCTTCCAGTTATGAAGAAGTGGCAGAACAGAAAGAATGGAAGGATGCTATGATCGAAGAGTACCAATCGATCATGAAGAATGATGTTTGGGATGTTGTCCCAAGACCAAACAGGAAGTCAATTGTAACTTCCAAATGGATCTACAAGATCAAACATGCTACAGATGGTGGCATTGAAAAGTATAAGGCAAGATTTGTAGCTCAAGGTTTCTTTCAGAAAGAGGGAATATACTATGAAGAGACCTTTGCACCTGAAGCCAGATACACTTCCATCATATCAGTACTTGCTCTGGCTGCAGTGATGAAATGGAAGATACACCAAATGGATGTCAAGACTATTTTCTTGAATGGTGTAGTGGAAGAGGAAGTGTATGTAGAAGAACCACTCAGTTTTGAGACACATGACAGGGAGTCTCATGTATGTAGATTGAAGAAAGCCCTATATGGTTTTAAACAGGCACCCAGGACATGGTACAACAGAATTGATAGCTTTCTATCTAGTTTGGGATTTACCAAGAGAAAAGTAGATTCCAACCTTTACTATAAGGTTGAAGATGGCAACCCAGTGATGCTTCTACTATATGTAGATGATCTATTTGTGACAGGTATGGATGGGTTGATTACTGATACAAAGAGAAACCTTGCTGCCGAGTTCGAGATGAAGGACTTGGGTATGATGCATTACTTTCTAGGTATGGAGGTGTGGCAGAGTGCAGATGGAATCTTCCTTGGATAAGGGAAGTATGCAGTAGAGATCCTGAAGAGGTTTGGGATGATGGACTGCAAGATTATTGCCACACCTATGGCATCAAACCTAAAGCTATTGAATGATGCTTCTTCAGAGACGGTTGATGCTATGATGTATCGTCAAATGATTGGGTCATTGATGTACCTAACGAACATGAGACCAGACATTTGCTTTGTTGTGAACACCTTGAGCCAGTTCTTGATAGATCCGAGAAATGTTCACTTGATTGTTGCAAAGCATATTCTAAGGTACTTGAGGGGTACAATTGATTATGGGCTCAAGTATGATGCAAATCAAAAGATTAACCTGGAGGTTTATGTTGATTTAGATTGGGCAGGAAGTGCCATCAGTGTTGCTTCAGTATGGGATCAGGTGTGATCTCTTGGTTTAGCAGGAAGCAATCCTGTGTGGCACTGAGTACAGCTGAAGCAGAGTATGTCGCAGCTTGTTCAACTAGTTGTGAGGTAGTATGGCTGTAGAAGCCACTGTCCGATATATTTGTTCTCCAGTTGGATGCTACTTGTATACATTATGACAATCAGAGTTGCATGAAGTTGTTAGAGAATCCAGTGTTCCATGACAAGTCAAAGCATATCTATATCAAGTATCACTATATCAGGGATATGGTGCAGAGGGGAGCAGTGAAGCTCCAATATGTTGTGACGAAGGAACAGATAGCTGATGTGTTGATGAAGCCATTAGCCAAAGTGAAGTTCGAGTACTTCAGGGAGAAGCTTGGTGTTCTCCAGATTGAGGTTTCCTCCAAGGGAAAGTGATGAGTCCCAAATCCATTCTGACGAGCAGGTCAGATGTAAGGGCAGAGCCATTTTGTTCATGGCTAAAGGATTTAGTTCCTTCCATGTCAGATGTGAGTGCTGGCCATTCTGTCGAGTAGGACAGATGTAAGGGCTACCGCCATTCTAACGAGCAGTTTAGATGTAAGGGCAGAGCCATTCTGTTCATGGCTAAAGGATTTAGTTCCTTCCATGTCAGATGTGAGTGTTGGCCATTCTGTCGAGTATGATAGATGTAAGGGCTACCGCCATTCTGACGAGCACGTCAAATGTAAGGGCAGAGCCATTTTGTTCATGGCTAAAGGATTTAGTTCCTTCCATGTCAAATGTGAGTGCTGGCCATTCTTTCAAGTAGGACAGATGTAAGGGCTACCGCTATTCTGACGAGCAGGTCAGATGTAAGGGCAGAACCATTATGTTCATGGCTAAAGGATTTAGTTCCTTCCATGTTAGATGTGAGTGCTGGCCATTTTGTCGAGTAGGACAGATGTAAGGGCTACCACCATTCTGACGAGTAGGTCAGATGTGAGTGCTGGCCATTCTGATGTAGGATGAGCTCCTACATATATGTAAGGGCTATCACCTTTATGATGAGTAGGTCATATGTGAATGCTGGCCATTCTGATGTGACTGTAGGATTAGGTCCTATATGATCAGATATAAGGGCTACCGCCTTTCTGACGAGCAGGTCAGATGTGAGTGCTAGCCATTCCAACGAGTAGGTCAGATGTAAGGGATACCGCTTTTCTGACGAGCAGGTCAGATGTGAGTGCGTGCCATTCTGACGAGTAGGTCAGATGTAAGGGATACCAAAGACCTACGAGGAGGTAGGCATACACCCAGCATGAAAGAAGGCCGGCTCTGTAGAAATTCCTATGACGAGATAGTACACACATGATGATGACCAAGTGAGATCCAGATCGAGCTATGATCCAGATCCAGTTATGATGACTCCGAGAGATCTAGATTGAGTGATAATCTAGATCCAGTAGTGATGATCAAGATTGAGAGATGATCCAAATCCAGATCGAGTGATGATCCAGACTAGTCCAGTGATGATGATCTAGATCTAGTGATGATCCAGATCCAGTGATGTTGATCCAAATCCAGTGATGATGTCCCATGATGATCTAGATCAAAAGATGATCCAAATTCGAAGGATGAAGATGACTTGAAGATGAATATGACTTGAAGACTCAGAAGACTCGAGATGCAGATGACGAGATGATCCAGTTGATACAGAGAAGAAGACTAGTGCTGAAAATTGTGTCGAAAGAATACCTTCTTAGTTAAGAGGGAGTGTTGATGTATTTGTAACTTCGGAATGTATTCATCTATGTATTTTATGTATTGTAACCCGATGTTTATTCTGGGATGTATCTATTATGTATTTGAGCCATGTTGTCATGCCCCGATGTTCTGATCGGGAGGATCAATAATGTAAACAAGTCATGTCAAGTCAGAGTGGGTAACCCTCCGATTGTATAAGGGTTAAAGTCCCCGCAGTTCTGGGGCACTAGGGTTATTAGACTCTCCAAGTAGAGGTCGGCCCTAGTAGGGATTTAGTCATGTCGGGATTAGTATAAATAGAGATTTGGGATCTCTATTTAGGACACATCACTCACACACTCAAGTGTAGCGCATAGTTGAGGAAGGACAAGACACTGGGGCTAGACAAGAAGAAGATTATTGCTGTCGGGAGTGCATATTACTGTTTTGGGGTTTTACATCTTGTGTTGATTCTATCTCTGAGGAAGTTGCGGGGTTTTCTCCATTTATGGTTTCCCTGATCAAAAACATTGTGTTCATTGTCTCTTGTGTTTGATTGCTGTACTTGTTATTCTCTCAGTAAATATCCTAACATAATGCTAGCTTGATGTTGAAAAAATAACACCATTGTCAAAAGATACATACAGGACGGGTACTCCACAATTAAGAGAATTGTAAATGCAACTTGAGGAGTTACTTAAGAATGGGGTATATATGACCTAGTATATCACCCTGGGGTGCTCTAGCTCTTTTGGAAAGAAAGAGGATGGTACAATTAGATTTTGTGTGGACTATAGACAATTAAACAATGCCACAATTAAGAACAAGTCCCCTCTACCAAGATTTGATGAACTCTTCGATTAGTTTAGGGGTGCACAAATATTTTTTAACATAGATTTGAGATCATATCACCATATATGCATTAAATATGAAGACATTAGTAAAACTGCTTTCAGAACCAAATATGGGCGTTACGAGTTCACAATGCTTCCATTTGGATTGACAAATGTTTTGCCTACATTCAAGTGTTTAATGAATGGTATATTCAAGGAATTTTTGGATAAGTTCATTGTAGAATTTATGGATGATATACTTATATATACCAAAATTGAGGAGGAGCATGAAGAATATCTCAAGATTACTTTGCAAATATTGAGAGAAAATTAGTTGTATGCCATGCTCAGTAAATGCACCTTCTACCAGATACAGTTGTTATACTTGGGCCATATCATCTCTAAAGAGGGTGTGGCAATGGACCCAATTAAAGTAAAGGCTATTATGGAGTGGCTACTCCCCGTAGTGTTTCTAAGGTAAGATCATTCATGGGATTGGTTGATTATTACATAAAGTTTATAAAATAATTCTTGAAAATAGCCCATCCAAATAAAATTCTACAAAATAAAGGGGTAGCTTTCATTTGGAGTCAGAAATGTGAATGCAATTTCAAACTTCTAAAGGAATTGCTCACATGTGCGCCTATATCGAAAATTTCATACCCGGATAAATAGTATTTGGTATGTGTCGATGCATCACTTGAAGGACTTGGTGGATTTCTAATGCAGGAAGGACATGTGATTTGCTATGAGTCACGAAAGTTAAGAGAGGATGAGAAAAACTATGCCACCCATGACTTGGAGCTAACAGCCATTGTTCACGCACTTCGCATGTGGAGGCACTATCTTCTGGGAAGTAAGTTTGAGTTAAGAACTTATCACAATAGTTTAAAGTATTTATTTGATCAACCTCAGCGAAATGTCTGACAAGCAAGATGGGTTGAATTATTAAGTGAGTTAATTTCAAAATCAAGTATTTAAAAGCCAAAGAAAATCAAGCAGTAGATGCACTTAGCAGAAGGGGTCAACTGATGTATGTTTTATCCATGAGTACTTGGAATTCTGAATCACAAATCAGATTGCGAGAAGCATTGAGGAATGACAAAATTTATCTACAAGTGATAGTAGGATTGCAAGAAAGAAATAACCATTAAAGTTTTGCAATTATTCATTAACATATGATGGTGTTCTTCACTTTAAAGATATAATTTATGTACCTAATAATGAATACTTGAAGAAAACAATAATGAATGAAATACATAATGTACCATATTTAGGGCATCCTGGATATCAAAAAACTCTAACAACAGTAAATAAAAGTTATTATTGGCTAAACATGAAAAAGGAAGCGGAAAATTACATTTCCTGTTGTTTAGAATGCTAAAGAGTCAAGGCAGAGCATCAACACCCAGTGGGTTTGCTTCAGCCTTTACCTATTCTAAAGTGTAAATGGGACACAGTAACTATTGATTTTATTACAATTTTATCAAGAACCATGAGGCAACACGATTGTATCATGGTAGTGGTTGATAATTTAACCAAATCATCACATTTTATTCCAGTTCAATCGACTTTCAAGGCATCAAAAAATTACAAAAATATATATGAAAGAGGTTGCTAGGTTGCATGTCATTCCGAAAGCCATTGTGTCAGATCAAGATCCGAAATTCACCTATAATTTTTGGAAAGGATTATTTAAGGATTTTGGGACTAATCTTAACTTTATCACAGCTTATCATCTCAAAACTAATGGACAAACTAAACATGTAAATCAAGTTATTGAAGACATGCTCACGATGTATGTCATGGACAAACCAAGCTTACGGGAAGAGTATTTGTATTTGGTTGAATTATCTTATAATGATGGTGTTGAGGCCTGGAAAATCGCAGGTAACAACAGTTAGGGATTCTCCCCAATAAACGTTCCCAACTAGCCCGTTACTGTTTGGTATGGGGAATCCGTCCGGTTTACGGTCCGGCTACCATAGGTCAAGTAACAAAAATAAAAGGTTTAACTGGTTGCGGCCCAGTCCACCGTGTATGTTTTTAGTTTTTTGTATTTAGGTATGAGATGCAAGTGCCTATCTAAGAATGCAAATTGATAGAGAATACGAGGAGCGGTCACAATGTGATGCGCAGGTTCTTACCTCTTGTCTTAACTCTCTCGCATCTAAATCACACACAACAAGAAACTAAAAATAATTATCTAAGCTATCCCTAGGGAGCATAATTATCATTTATCAATGAGTAATGTGTTTTGCGCATGCATTAAGAAAAATCACAGATAGCTCTTACTTATTTCAAAACACATGAACATTTATAGATATATGAACAACCAGATAGCTAATTGTTTATGAACAGCATTCATTACTCATAGTGGAAATTTCATAGAATAAACTAGAGAGCATTCATACAAGAACATAGGTTCAAAGAGTTAGAATGATCTCGCAGTTAATGGACACAAAGCTAAAAACAAAATAGTTCGCATTCAACACATCCATGGCACAACATTTGAAAAGTTCCACCAAGCTTTCTCCAACAGGAAACTTGTAATTCTTATTGCAAAAGGAAATAGTTCTTCTTACAACATGTTCTCACAAATCTCGAAGGGAAAAACTCCTTTCTTCTATCTAAATCTCCTATATTTAAACTACAAGCAAGACTCTTGGGCTTCCCCTCTGTGACCTTTGGGCTCCCCCCAATCGTTCAATCCCACAATTTTGTCTTTCTTTGAGGACTCATGATTTATACGATACGTTACATTTCAGGTTAAAATTTTAAGAGCATTTTTATGAAAAGGGACCAGCTTGGTAACTGACGAACTTTTCCAAGCCTGGGCCTCTGCTCTTATTGATTATGCTCAGTAATCCATTGGTCCCTTGCTAGATCCTGTTGAGCTTAGACCTAACTTTCTTCTTCTTTTTTCTATTTCTGCTTCTTCATTCTTCAGTCGCTTCCTTCCTTACTGCCTCCCTTCTACTTTGTCTTTTAACCACATCTTACTCGGAGTAATCATCCTATCATGAAGATAGCATATTTTAGACCATTTAGGGTTTAATAAAGTAATATGAACTGTATCAATACATGCATCCTGTAAAATGGAATATAAACAAAATTAATGCATGAAAAGATAAGGCAGAGAAAATCCTATCAGCTGGGTCTGAAAATCCTCTAAACCTGTTGTCCAACTAAAAACATAATCCTGAAAGAAATATGCATCAATTAAACCGAAATTGCATTCCAACCCTTTGCTAAAATGAACCATCCTATCCAGTAATCAAAAATGCGAAAATCAAACCCTCCGACATCCCATAAAAATAAGGTAAACCCACGATGACAAGAGGACCGAAAAATCCTTCCCCGGGTGGCCATAAGCAAACCCACAAAAATCAGTGCAGACAACGTAACGCTTGTCTGCACCAACCTCCTACACCCTTGGGTTGGGATCAAGATCCCATAACGGTTCAAAACAAGCTCAAGAAAAGAAAACCCCCCACCGCAAAACTGTGAAACTGACTAATAATTCATGCCATAAGGATACAAATTCATCAATCTATATGGCTAACCACCCACGTTGAGAAAACCCAACTAGGAAAAGACCCTAGTTTCAAAAACAACTCAATACAATAAAAAGGAAAGAGAAACCATGGTTGGCCTACCTGGTAAACGAGTTGCAGTTGACGAGATGGTCCAACACTTCCACGGCAGCAACCCAAACACATGAATTCCCTACAGCTAAGCACGGATGCACAGTTCGACTCGATAGGAACAGAGCAAGCGCAAGGTTTTTTTACAAGGGTAATAATAAAATAATAACCAACCCCAATATATAGACCTCTGATGAAAAATATCGACAGGAAAAAACCTTCATCGGCGAGCGGAATAACTAAGGATAGCATGATTAGTTCAATGAGGAGCCACAACGGTGGGCGATGGACAAACTAAGGGCTCTGCGACCAACTGATAACATCGGTGATCAGAGGCTCGGAGGACTAACTAGTACTGCGTCAGCAGATCAACCAACTGAACATCGGAGAGATAGCGTACTACGCAGTCGCAACGGCGGGAGCCATACATCCTAGGGGTTCCACGGCGAAATAAAACGTCAGCGAAATAAAACATTGAAACTACAACATCAGACATCGGAACGACTACAGCATCGGATGGTTAGTTCAATGAGGAGCCGTAATGGCGGATGTCACATGGAGTAAGGGTCCCGCAGCAATCGAAAACATCAACGAAGATCAGAACAAATCATCGACGAATGGAACAACTCTATGTCGGATGGTTAGTCTACTAAGGAGCTGCAACGGTGGAAGACATAAGGACTACGGCTTTCGATAAAAGTCATAAACCATTCCGAGAGTGAAAAGCAAAAATATCTGAAAGTAAAAAGTTAAAACAATAAAACTACGGCATCGAAAAAGATAAGACCTAACTGTCAGAACATTCATCGTTTAGCTTCCGTAACGACAGCTGCGTAGAGAACTACGGCCCCGATTCATTGTTCAAATGACTTCTGATAGTGGAGAAGGAAATTATCGACAAACCAAAACTTCAAGTTCAAGTCAATCAAAAGATAGTCGTTCACTTCCAAAAATGGTAAACAATTTATCTCAATTCAACCTCAAAAGATCCAAATTTGTAAGAGAGGACAGCAAAGTTCAGCAATCCAAAACAAATCCAGGCAAGATAAAATTAAAAGGAGGGTCCAAAATTTTTAGAAAATTTGGGAAATAGTTGCAGCTGCAACAATTGGCAACTACCTGGTGAACCCAGATCTTTGGACAATATCTTCCTTAAGTAACAGATTGTTTGACAATAAAACCAACATGTTGAATTCTTCTAGATGTCTAGATTTCCCAAATGGAAAATGTATGTACTTTTAATCATTGATGATAGTCCAATTTAGGAAAATGGAAACCAAGATTTCAAAGTCAAGATAACTCTTTTGAGGCCATGAATATGAGTTTCATTTTTTACCTCTGTCTTTGGGTAGCTTCCAGCTTGGACATCACAGGATTGTAACATATGGTAAACAGAAATATTCATTTGTTCCTCATTCCCATGCCATTTTGCACTTTTGTGCTTTTGGACTTTTTTGTCCTTTTTTTTTAATTCCTCCTGCATGCCTTTCTTTCTGAATTTTAATTCAGGCTCCTCTATCCATAGTGTCCTTTTGTGTGAGAGATGTATTGATTTTCAGCTCACGGACGGAGAAGAACTTTGGCAATTGTGTACTTATATGGTTCAGTACTTTGTTTTGATACATATTGCTTTCTTAGGAGTTTTGACTCTTATTTGCCTTTTGGCTTTCAATTCTTGGCATGGGATCATTTATATATAATATATTGTTTACCTTGCTTCCTTTCCATGGGTCTTTTGTTGTCACTCCCTAAGACATTTTTAAATGTGAGATGGGTGGAGCCTTGAAATAGTATTCCAGACCTTTTGATCCTGAGTTATTTTACAAGGATTAAGTAGGACTTCAATGTGTTCATAGCCATTCAGGAAAATTGTTAAACTAGAAGAAATTCTTTCAGATAAAACAATAGTACACAGTCTTATAATCAAGGATTTTAGTTAATCTAGAATTTTGATACTCTCCATGCAACCAAAATTTTGCCTCTTTTTATTGAAATCAATCAAAATCTAAACTAAAAACAAACAGAAATAAAATAAATCAAACATAAACAACCAAATCAATTTATTTATGTACAAGATAATCCAGAAACAAAAATCAAGAAAAATAGAGCTTGGGAACTAAACCACTAACTAGTCAGTCCTCTGCCCACCCCTATAAATCTGGCAACTTTTAAGTTAAGGGGCTAGGCTTGACTACAAAATGAAAAAAAACTAACCATTATCTAATTCTATTATACTTGTATCAAAAACTACATCTACTATTTTACAATCAATCTCATCAGCCCCTGAAAATCGAAGGAGATTGGGTTGGGTGTCTGATGTACTGCTAGCTTCTTCCTCTTGGTAGTCTCCCGGTTCTAGCTCAATTAGATGATTTCCCAACACAGAATTCACTAGTTCGTTTTTTTCTTCCAATTTAGTAACATTGTGCTTCATGTAGGGCTCTCTTAATATTTTAATCTGGTTTGGACTTCCCTTCTGAGGCAACCACAAGTGTGACCAATCTGAAGCAAAATACCCATTTAGTCCTGCTGACCAATCTCGATTCAAAGTAAGTCCATAGTGTTGTTCAGGAATAAACACCTTATAACCGAAGGTCTATGGTTACCAACGTACTCTTAAAACTTGTAGACAATCAGATTTAAAGTACAGAAAGGAAATAAGAATATAGGATAGACTCACCCGATTTATGACGGTTGATCCAAGCTTTGTCTTCTCCCGCTCTGCTTCTCCTCCAAAGCTTTAAGGGATGTTTCTCCTTCACCTGCAAAGAGAAAATCCTCCAAGTGCAAACTTATACATGTATATATGACAAGTTAAATAAACAGTATATAGAGTGCTTAATCATAAATATTCATCAAACCATGATACATGAAAGATATTCAACACACATTTGGAATAAGGATTCTCTTTATTAACAATAGTGAATGAGTTAAGGTTACAACCCAACGCCTGAAACAAGGACTCCTTTGCAACCAAAGGATTTTGAGTTCTGCTGCTCCAAAGACTTCTGAATAGATACCACCAGCATAACGTTTCTCTCCAAGTATGATTGATTAATTCCCTCCCCAAGGCCTTTATTTATACTTAGTGAAATAAGGCAATTTCGAAGGTTGAGGAGGTTGAGACAGTTAAGATAGTTATTGTTTAGGGCTTAAAAAATATTAATTAATCACGATTTATCATTTTTAATGTCAAAGGAAGGCATACGTGAGTATTGATATTGGCAACCCGCGTATGACACGTGAGTTCCTGTAAGGGAAACCCACGTACAGATCTATATGCGGGTTACAATGACAAATACTCGTGTACAATACGCGACATGCTGTAGGAAAAGTCGCGTATGTACGCGGGTTGCTTATAGGAAAATTCGCATACAGCAATTGACATATGAAAAGCTAAATATGGCAAGCTGGATGGTTAGTGAATGTATTTCATAACATGCCCATCTATAGTGTTTTAGGCAGCCTTCAATCCATAAATGTCCTTTTGTGCACCAACATAGGAAATGTCGGTACTCGGATGGAAAAGTGCCATTTAGGTTGATAAAAGATGCCCCCTAATGTGTGAGGTAAGAGGGAAGCAATGGCCGAAATACATTATAATCTTTATCTTTGGAGAACTCAGAAATCCAATGGAGAAGAGGTAGTACCTGAAACAAATACATAATAATGTCATATACAAAGTCATATCTAAGGAAGCTATGTTCAATATACTGGAACACTAGCTCCTTTATAATATTTGAGTACATCATATGATACAGGTACAAGACCACATATATTACAAAGGTGGATTGAAGCCACAATATACAATAATGATGAGTCTTCAAAGATCTGGAAGTTGTGTACATAAATGGAACATAATCTTGCACAACTTAGTCCATAGATGAGGAACTAAGGTCTTCATAAGCAATCCCAAAGAACCAGTACAATCCAAGCCATGTGAATAAATGTAGGCTGAAGTCGAACATGGAATGGATTCAATAGTTTGTCAATCAATAGGTGATAATAGACAACTGAAGCAAAGGAATTCACCAATGATGGAAGTGAATCTTGAGGTACTATCGTCAAAACTCTAGGTCTTCGTCTTCAGGAAGTATTGAAGCGGAACCATACTGTGATAAGGAAGGCAATAGATCCTCCAACGAATCACAAGAGTGACTAGGAACTGGGCAAAGGAATGGAGACACAAGAGATAACAGATATAACAATGATGGGATCGGGGTAGAAATCAGACATTGAGTTGAGTCCTTGAACAGTGAGCACGACACAGAGATGACCCAAGGCAACTTTTAACTTTATAGATAGAACAACTAGACTTATCTGTCATGTAGGAGACATGATCAGATTCCCCGGGTATAACGAACAAGAGGAGGAGTAATAAACTCGAAGTAATAGCTGAACTGAAAGTGAACACTGACCCATGGGTATCGAAAAAAACAGAGAGTGCTATGTTCAAGGATGACATGTTGCCACTAACTAAAAACAAGAGAAAACTTCTTCCTTACCTTCCTTGTTAAATTTTAACGAGTCCAGGAAATTCAACTCGGATCTCTCTTCATTTTTTAACAAGATTGAAGAGAAGAGAAAATAATGCTTGATAGTGTCACTAATTTGTGAATTTAATGAGCCCGAACTAGTACATGCTCAGTTGGTGTTTTCACATTTAAAGAGTCTGAAAACTCCAAAGAAGACTCCAGTGGGGTCCTTTTTCGTCCAATTTAGTCTCTTGAGTCCAGAAAAGTATAAAACATACCACATAAGAACTCTCTTAACTTCTGTAGAAGAAAAGGTGAACCTTTTTTGTACTTATTCAGGGAGGTCCGAAAAAGGTTAAATTACCACCTACCCAACGCTCCTTCAAGAACAGCATAAATAGCTTGAGTTTTACGAGTGTGAAGGAAAGCAAGATCACTCAGAAAGATCCATTTGAGTACAAGAAATGGGGCTTACAACAATAAACTCGTTGCTTTTTTCTTTAGTGTTTAACGAGCATGACAAAGCCACAAAGTACACTCGGAATCTTTTTCATGTTCAGGTCCAGAGCACGAAAAAGAGAAAACTAAGCTCATACCGGGAGTTCCTTTTCCGTAAATTTAGTCCCTCAAGTCTGGAAAAGTGATAAACCTATGCCTGAAAATACTCTTCTCAATTCAAATAGAAAAGAGAGGGATCCTTTCTCATATTATTCCGCATGGTCCGAGAAAGAGAGAACCTACCACCAATGCAGATGCCCATTCACATATTCTTAACGAGCTTGAACGGACAAGTTAACTCAATAGTCAAGTCTGTTTTTAAGGAGTTAAACCTGGGCCTAAAGAAACTCCATAAGGGTAGGGAGCCCTATAAAGGGATAGCTTGTAAAAACAGACCCAAAAGAGGGTCTATTTGGCGTGAAAAATAGCTAAGAGGATACCCTTGTACCTAAAACAATTGCAGCATGAGTATCAAAAGACGACATAGGTTTCAAATGAGGATACTCATGAAAGGAAGGTCCTATCCATGGAAGAACAATGGTAAATACAGAGGAATAATGGTTTAAAATATCATAGTCTATGGAAAAATGTTGATTGCTAAGTTTAACGTGGATTAAGTATAGATGTAAAAATGCATTGGAAATGTCAAAAACTACCCTATAGGAGCAAAAACACTTTGTAATGATGAAAAACCTGTTACAAGGCCAAAAGAGATATGGTATTAGTTAAATATATTTCGAACTATAGGAAAAAACCCACTTTTAGAAATATAATTTCTATAAATAGTTCAAAAATTAAAACAAAACTCACCATTTTGATTTTTAGCCATAAAAAACAAGTTTTTACCTCTACCTTCATTCGATCGGTGTGGACAATCCAGTGGACGAAATCTGATTCCGCAAGTTGCAGGTAAGCCTACACCCCGAGCTCTTCAATTTGATCCTAAGAATTTTCAAATTTGAGTCCCAATTTCATATTTTTAAGCATCCTAAAGCATGTCATGTTGTGTACGCGGGTTCACTATGTTGAAACTCGTGTACACGCGTTCTGTACGCGGGTTACCCTTAGGGGTAGTCGCGTACAGTACGCGACATGTCTAACTAGATAGTTGCGTGTACTGCGTGAAGGATAAAAAGCTAAATTAAGGCAAAAATTTTGAAATATTATATGATATTGATGATTCATAATGATTGTTTTGCTAAGTGTGAAGATGGTGTTGGAATGGAGGGAACGAGAGCATGATGATATGGACCAGGAAGCGCTCCAAAGTGCACCCACCGTACATGCTTTACGAACGAGTGGGTTATTAAAATTCTTTTGCACATCACCAATGTGAGCCAATGTCCATTTGCTGGAGTTCGTGATTAACTATTGGGACCATGATTTAGGGATGTTTGACCTACAGGGTGAAACTTTGGAAATTACTTCCAAGGACATATATTTTATTACCGGCCTATCATGATGAGGAGCGCCGACCAACTTAGAGGGAACCGGCAGGGGCGGTGATCCTTTAAGTGTCCAAAACTACATTGATGTGTACTGCACACCTGGTACCCAGAAGAGAGGAAGCTGCATCCCTATTGCACATATCTGTGATCTTACACTACAGGTACTGACCAGCACCATAGTGAGGATTGCGGGATCCTCTTCATTACATCTAGCTACACGGAACCAAATGAGTTTGGAGGTGGATTGTACGCAGGGTGCCCTGTATGATTGGTGTTCAGGAGTTGTCCCAATTATGAGAAAACAACTCTCTGATTGCAAGAGAGGAGGGAGGAAGAATTTCGGGTATTCTAGCACATTGGTTGCCTTCTTCGAGAGAGAGTATCAGGGTTGAGCCCTGCCATTCCCCTACCAGTCCAATATCCACATTAGCCTAGGGTGAGCAGATGGGGAGACATCTTCCTCTGTCAAGGAGGAGGAGGCTCAGTGCAGAGTGTGTACGATGATGACTTCTACTTCTGGTGCGAGTGGCAGCTACCGGCACTAGAGTAGTTTCTGTATGTAGGAATGGATTTTCGAGGTGATCCAGACCTTGTCCTCCCTCCAGGAGGAGCATGGGGAGAGCTAGGTAATTTTTTAATTTTCAAAGTTTTAAAATTTTTATGAATTTTAAATTATAGATATATACATATGTATAAAATTCCTAATCCTATAAACATGTCAAAATGCAGATATTGGACTAGTCTTCCCTGAGGGCCATCCACGTATGTTTGTTCGTCTTGTCTTAGGTGAAGACCCATGGCTTATTAGGGTTTTGGAGGGGAAGCTAGCGAGGCTTACCCAGAGAGTTCCCACTTTACGGATAGAGCATATCCCGGCCATCATGCAGGAGTTTGTGGTTGGAGTTCCACCTATCTGGTTACGCCTTTTGAGGCGAGTGGCCAAAGCAGTTCTTGTGTACATAGATGTTGTGGAGGCTGCCGAAACCGGAGAGGATGAGGAAGCCAGAGTACAGAGAGACCATAGGGACTAAGGTGGTCCAAGTGACCAGGGTGGTCCTGCTTAGATCTAGGACATTTTGATGGA
>LPNX010136046.1:0-29141 GCA_001517045.1 Pseudotsuga menziesii | reverse complement strand
GAGCTGGGAAACCACCAGTTGAGAGTCCAGGCAGACTTCTAGCTGGGTGATACCACATGACAAAGCATCCCATAGAAGCTCAATTACAACCCTATATTCAGCAACATTATTAGAATCAGGACCTAAGCAAGCACCTCCTGCGACAACTAGTTGTCCTGAGGGAGAGTAAATGACCCACGCTGCTGAAGCTAGATTACAAGTGTGGCAATTGGCGCCATCAGCAAAACCTAGATACCTCTTAGAAGACATCTGCAACAACCAGCAGATGGTATAAAAAAAAACCAACAAAATAATGTACATAAAAATACATACAATAAAATACAAGAAAAAGCGCTAAGCCTAAGCATAGTACTTTTTCATGTAGAGCCCATTTCTAGGCTCAGGCAGCTTGTTCCCATCAAAATCAATTAACTCATGTGCACCCTTCTTTAATACCTTTGACACAACATAAGGCCCTAACCACATGGCCTTGAATTTTCCTGCCCCTAGGGCTCCTTTGTCTTGGTCCCAAAGCAAAACAAGTTCCCCCTCAGAGAAAATCCGAGGTTTGACCGACTTATCATATTGGTTTTTGACCCTATTCTTGTGATCTTGATTAGCAATCAGCGCATCTCTATCCTGTTCATCAAGGTGTTCTAAATGTACCAGACATTCTTCAAGCTCTGTCGTATCGGGTAACACATGAATAGTTATTTTCAAAGACGGGATTTCACATTCAACGGGGGTAATGGCTTCCACTCCATGAACGAGTTGGAAGGGGGAGAAACCTGTAGCAGTTTTTACATTAGTTCGGTATGCCCAAAGAGCAGGGTATAGCATGATGTGCCAGTCAGAATGGGATGCATCAATTGTATGTTTGAGGATGGTCTTCAAAGTCTTGTTTACAGCCTCAACCTGACTGTTTGCTTGCAGATAGTACGAAGATGAATGTTCTTGTCTGAATCCAAGAATAGTGGTCAGTTCAATCATCATGCTATTTTCAAAATGACTACCATGGTCAGTGACAATCACTTTGGGTATACCAAACCGTGCTATAATCTGATTGAATCCGAAGAAATCTATTCTTTCCCCATCGGCTTTAAAAGTAGGCATTGCCTCTGCCCATTTCGTAAAATAGTCAATAGCGACAATAATATATTTATGCCCCCTAGCTGAGGCTAGGTTGCATGTCACGTAATCAATCCCCCATTTCATGAAGGGGCCTACCGAGACAATGGGAAACAATGGAGCAGGATGTGACCACATTTTCCTAGTGTAAAGCTGACAAGGATGACAACGCTTCACCGCTTCCACACAATCTTTTAAGATCGTGGGCCAGAAATAACCGGCACGTAGTATCTTCCGGGAAGTTGCTAACCTGGATAAATGACCCCCACATGCTCCACTATGGGAGTCATTCAGGACAATCTCCGCTTCCTCATGGGTAAGACATCGACGCAAAATGGAATCTACCCCTCTTCGATATAATGTATCTCCTATGATGAGGTAGTTCTTATCATGAAGGCGTAATTTACGTTATTCCTCCCATGAGGAAGCTGCAGGATACTTCAAAGTCTGGAGATATATAAGAATATCTCCATACCAAGGATAAGAGGTGGATATCAAGAAGATATGCTCATTTGAGAATGAGTCATCTTCAACAGCTACATTTTCTTCAGCAGGAAATTCTGCTATAAGCTCAGCAAAAACCAAGGACTTTTTAGACTTAGGGGACTGAAAATCCAAGTCAAACTCTTGGAGAATGACTATCCATTTGTTGAATTTGACCCCAATAATCCATCGAGACAAAACATATTGAAAGGGATTAACATCTGCCGCTACTATTATGGTCCTTAGTAAAATGTAGTGACGTAACCTCTGAACAGCATAGATAGTTGCTAAGGCTAATTGCTCAACGTGGGAGTACCTGAGTTCAGGTCCGGCCAAAGCACGGCTAAGATAGTAAATGACATGCTCTATGAGCTTATCATCCTCATGGACCAGTACTACCCCAATGGTCGATTCGAACACGGCCAGATACAATATAAAATCCCTAGAGTAATCTGGCGGACGCAATAAAGGTGCCGATAACAAAGCTTTTTTCAATGCCTTGAAAGCGAGTTATGCAGTTTCATCCCATACAAATGGGGTGTCCTATGTAAGTAGGTGCATGAAACCCTTGGTGATATTGGCATAGTTAACGATAAAACAGTGAAGAAAATTAGACTTTCCTTGAAGGCTTTGAAGTTGCCTGATAGAACGAGGAGGAGGCAGATTTACAATGGCCTCTACTTTTAATGGATCCACCTAGATGCCTCTATTAGAGACAATGAACCGGAGCAATTTTCCTGACTCGACACAGAACACGCACTTGTGGGCATTCAAGCGGATCTTATAGTATCTGCATCTCTCAAATATCAACCGTAAGTGATCTGGATGTTGAATCCTCTTACAAGAATGTGCAGGCAGATCATCAAGGTAAGGTTCGACAATGGCTTTGATATCATGGAAGGCAAAGTTCATAGCCCGTTGAAAGGTTGCCCCAACATTTTTCAATCCAAAGGGCATTTTTTTGTACGCGAAGGTACCCCAAGGACAAATGAAAGCAGTTTTATGTTGGTCTTTCGGTTTTATTTGAATTTGATTGTATCCGGAGAAACCATCCATAAACGAGAACACTTCACTTCCCGCGCAAGCATCTATAATCTAGTATATAAATGGCGTGGGATAGTTGTCCTTAGGACAGGCTTTATTCAAATCTTTGAAGTCAATACAAACGCGTATGGTCCCTTGCTTTTTATCAATGGGAACAGGGTTGGATACCCATTCTATCAGAGCTATGGGATAAATAAAACCAAGCTTCAATAGTTTTTCAACTTCAGCCTTCACAGTCGCCGCTTTACGCGGGTTAACAGGTCTTAACTTTTGTAGAACAGGTTTGGCATCATGATATGTTTAGATCTCATGTTCAACAATCGATGGATCAATACCTAGCATCTCCTCATATGACCAGGCAAAGACATCGCGGAATTCCTTAAACAAGGAAGTATAGATAGCAATCTCCTCAGGAGAAAAGTTTGCACCTATATATATGTTTTCCATGACATCAGGATTTACAGAGATGTTGATAGGGATATTAGCAGAAATATTTGCCATATTGCTCTCGGCAAACATTCCTTCCCTAGGTAAGGGATTGATGGGTGTATCAACATCATCTAACAATCTCATATGAAACTCTTGATTTTCTATTATGCTTAGCTCTGGAAGAAAATAGGATCGATGGTGAAGATCTTCACAGATGTTACCACGTCCACTCATGGCTTCCAGAATGGCTTCATCATAAGGTAAAACCATATCTAAACAGTCTGTAGAGTGCAAAGAGTTTTCTTCCCATGAGGGCAAATAGACTTCTTCCAGGTCCTCTGAGACTGTGAGAGGGTGTGGAATGGGATCAACAGTGGTTTGAGTGATAGCTTGGTAAGCTACTTCCACTATCGATAAGGGCACTTCCAGTTCATGGGGGGAAGGGAGAACCCAAGGATCAGTCCTATCAATAACCGTGGCTATGGACTTCCCCACACTAGTAGAACCAATATAGTTAATCAGAGCTAGAAGATAAAATTTCCCATCAGTGATGCGTACATTCCAGCCCCCAAGCTCTGTGCAGTAGGTTTTACCTGATCAACCAATGGCACAGCGGACTCATTAGACTCTAAACGACCTTTTCGAGTAAAATCAAGTTGGTCAACAGTAACCAACTTTCCTTCATGTGGAAAAACCACTATCCAAAAGACGGTCGACGCAATACGGACATGGCATAAGTCCAGCTTCTTCCCAGAAGAAAATTATATTCCAAAGGTGCATCAATCAATTCCACTTCAACAGACACAGCTTTCCCTGTCAGCTTAATTTCAAAAGCCGGTAGGATACCATGCAGACGGAATGACCTTCCATCGAAAGCAGTAAGTAGAGTGTTTGATGGGACCAGCTCTGGGGATCCGAGAGCTTTCCAACAGGACAAGGACATAACGCATGTAGAAGCACCCTCGTCAACGACTGCCCTTCCAATGGTCTTTCCACCATGGATGACATCTATTGATAAGGCTACATGGTAAGGTAGGAAAATTTTAACATCTGACAAATGAAATTTCGCCATGAGACTAGACGAGTCCATGCTGCCTAAAGCTGCTAAGAGGGCACCCCACTGGGCGGGACAGCT
This sequence comes from Pseudotsuga menziesii, assembly GCA_001517045.1. NCBI lineage: Eukaryota > Viridiplantae > Streptophyta > Pinopsida > Pinales > Pinaceae > Pseudotsuga > Pseudotsuga menziesii. Next base: position 24,943 of record LPNX010136046.1, on the reverse strand, counting down.
CTATAACACCTCTAAAGCTGGCATTGCACACGGGGGTTTGGGCCAGATCTTCAACCATGAAGTAGTTTGAAGCGACCCTAGCATTAGGGTTATGCAAGGTCTTCTTCAAGACACCTTTCGCTATCTTTGGCATAGTTTCAGTAGGTTTCTCGATCGTGAGAGGGTTAGAAGTTTCACCTATAGCCTTACCCTTCTCAGAAGTCTCTTTCTCATAGTTTTTATTCCTAGTCTGTAACAAAGTCAAAGATCGAACCATGTTGATATAGTTTGGGTCAAGGACATTTGGAGTGCCCCCTGCTACATTAGAATCTGAAGTAGAGTTCTCCCCTTGGGGAAAAGGATCCTTCAGGACAACCGGTTGTTGTGCTTTAAGCAGCTTCTGGGCTTGTTCCATAAGGGGACAAAGGTGAGTGAGGTGATCCTCGTGGCACAACTTACACAGGAATTTAACCTTTTTCTTTTATTTCTTGCCCCCATCAGCACTATTCACGAGTTTCTACTTGTTTTGGTTTCCCTCTCCTTTCTTTCCTCTCTTTTTCTTCCCACCAGGCTGTTGATTGCCCTTTTGAGAGGTCTGTGCAAAAAAATTTGTACTCTGGCGGGAGGGGGCAGCCTTTGCTACCTCCACCGTATAATGCTTGACGGATAACAGATGAATTTGTTTAGCCAAAGACTCTAAAGTGGGAGAGTTTACGGACCCAACCACACCATCGGCATGGGGCCCAGGCTTAGGCTTCTCCGCATCGTGGGTAGGCCTCGGTGCCTCAGGGATAATCTCATACAAGATCCCAAATTGTGAATAAATCAAATCCAATTGCTAGGCCCTAAGAATGGCTTATTCTTCATTCGTCACTCCTGAGGTGGATACGTTCTTAGATATGTAGGGCAACAAGGATATAAGGAACCACTCTAGTAAGAACTCAAGAGGAATAGTGGCTTTTATAAGGCTCTTTTGCCTCCTCCACTCCTGGATATGATCCGAGATGTGGGTAGCCTTGTTCTGCCTAAAGGTAGATAACAAGTCCATTCCGAAATCATTTCAGACCGGAAGCTGAAAGTGGCTAAGGAATGCACTAGCCAAGTCCCAAAAACTACTGAAAGGAGCAGAAGGCAACTCAATGTACCATTTTTCTGCGGTACTTGTTAAGGTTTTTTGGAAGAGATTCGACCTAACTGAATCTTCATTCAGTGAATTCGAAAAACACCATAAATGAAATGTGGTGGCATGAGCTCCAGGATCTTCACCAACTTTGCCCTTCAATTTAGGGATGTCCAATGGCAATTTGGTGGGAACAAGTGGCCACAAGGGGTCATGCCTCACTGGGTCATTCATCAACTTAGACAAGTCTAGCAAGTTTAACGTTGCCAAGAACGGAAGCTTGGGTCAAACCAGGGCACTGAAAGTGCCAGTCTAGGGATTAGAGGGACCTACCCCCGAATGCCCATAAGTAAAGGTGGGGTTGCCCCCTGCCACCGGTTGCGAAGTGGATGGATTACTTTGAAACGGATTCCATCCGTAAGCCACAGGGTTGTGAGTGGGAGGTGCAGTATAAGAGTTTTGCGCCATCCCAATCGAAACTGGAGTCTGAAAAATAGGAGCAAGTATCCCTCCGCTAAACAATGAAAAGGGAGAGCTCGTAAACGGGGCCGAGACCAGAGTTTGAAAACTTTTCCCATAAGAGGTATTGTTTCCAAACTACACTCCTGCATAAGAAGGTGATGGGCCTACGTACTGAGTGGATGGGGGAATGTGTCCCCCATTCCAAGGAAATCCCTGGACGAAAGCCGAGGATCCTACCGAACCACTCTGGGCAGTGTATGTGAAGGAGGAAGGAACGGTAGGTATACTAGGAATCCCAGTAACCATATCACCAGAAGAACCTACTAGGCTTGAGTGAACCAGTGATTGGACCACCCAGCTCACTGGAGTCAAAGGCGTAGAAGGTATGCTAGATCTAGGGCCACTTACCGGGGAAGGTAGTACCCCTTCAGCCCGGACGGCTAAGGTGAAAACAAAAGAACTTTCTCCCATAGTAGACATAATCCTACCCACAGGGACACCTAAAATAGGTGAATTAAAAGGTCTAACCTGGACGATCATAGGATCGTTTAAGTCAATCAAGGGTGTGTTAAAATTCCTTGCAAACTCGTCAGTCTTCATGTCTATCTCAACTGTATCAAAATCAATACAATTAGCTATAAGTGATGGTTCACCTGGAACTTCACTTACTCCTACCGATTCAAATGAACCGTCTGTGTCCAATCTCCACCTTTGGGGTGGAGGTGGAGGTTCCAATGTGATGAGAGGAGGAAGGTTTTGCAACCTTCTTGACCTTCTTATAGGTTGGTCCTCCACGATTGAAAATTCAACAAATCAAACACTAAGGCCAACTAAACACAGACAAAACCACAGAGCAAACACTACAAAATTTCCTAAAGCCTCAAACAGTCAACAAGGGTGAAAGATATGCTTTCCTGAAGAAAGTTGAAGAATGGTTACTTGGCGTCCTTGAAGTGGTTCTTAGGCACAAGCGGAGGAATCACCCACCGCCCTCCTACACTTTCAACAAGGGTTGCCTTCCAAGCCCATCCAAGGTGAACCAGAAATAGCCTTCCGGTTTACCTAGGTATGAACCCTATATGTCAAGAGACTAAAGGATACCTTAGTTATACCAACAGTCTGGGGCGACAATTGCAAGCCTGACTCATACGCATGGGCAAGGTAGCTGAGCCCAAAACTCTGTCTAGGACAGAATCCCTAGATGTGTAAAAGTCTTGATTTACGTTTTGACAAGGAATTGGAGGGTTATCTCCTCAATCCAATTCCTCCAAGCGGCCTCATGCTTGACTCCCTTTTGAGAGGAGCTTCCCAGATACAATTGATAAAGACAAGGATTTACCTATCGAATAGTCCACTATGTCTGAATTTTAAAACTTATGGGGGGTTTACACTTCCTATCCCACAAGTCTAGCCTAAGCTAGTAGGTGAATGGCCCTAGAAAATAAAAATTACTAGTAAATTTTAATTATTGCGTTCATTTTAAGGGCTATTTCTTACTCACAAGGAAGTGGAGTGATGAACCATGGTGTTTTTTACTTGATAAGAAACAAAAAGCAAAGGTGTATTTTTTTTCAAAGCAAATTACCACTGCTATAGCAAACTTCTTTTTCTTTTGTAAATATAAATTGATGAACAAATGCAACGATAAAGAGAAACTAAGACTATATTTTTATAGTTTTGAGATTATATTTTAAAACTGAAAATAAAACTACTTATGCAAAAACAAATGCAAAAACCTTGAAAATGTTTTCTTTTCACTTCTTAAAATGCTCAAAGACTACTTATGCACCTAAAATGCACTAAACTTGAGTATACTTGGATCAAATCAACTGTATAAAGCAAGCAAATTGAAGTAAACATATTAATAAGACCAAATATCAACCAACAAGGGAAGACATGGAACCCTAGCTTGGGCAGGTACAATGACAAGAAATCACTGAAAACACACAAAGGTAAGTGGCAAACCAATCACTATCCAAATATAGACTAGGAAAAACATTGCCCAGAACCCTGATCACTGATTCGGACAAAAACACTTCAACCTATAACCCAAACAAGCAGACCTACTTCAAAATGCAAACAGAAGACAATCCAAACAAAAGAAACTCAAGGGCTTTACAGGAAAGCACAAGGTGTGGCCAACAAGGTCATCAAACTAACAACACAGTGCTTATAAGGAAGACCAGCTAACAAACAGGAATCATAAAAGGACAGGGACAAGCAAACCCTAGCCCAAAATCCTTATTTCAAGGCTTGTACGTGACTGTGTATAAGGGAAACTTACGTACCATACGTGACTATCCTAGAGAGCAACTCGCGTACCGTACGCAACTATCCTAGAGAGAAACCCACGTACACAGGCCTCTATACGCGACTATGTATAAGAGCAACCTGCGTACAGGTACAAAATTTTCTCAAAAAGAAGGAAAATCCACAAGGCCTTCAAACACTATGGTAAGCATGAACCAGGACAAGATACCACACACAAACTCAAGGCAAAGACTGGTCAAGGGTAATATAAATAACCTACAGCAGTCAGGGCTCCCCAACAGAGTCGCCAGTTCTGTTGTTCAGGAATAAACACCTTATAAGCGAAGGTATGGGGCTACCAACGTACTCTTAAAACTTGCAGACAATCAGCTTTAAAGTACAAAAAGGAAATAAGAAGACAGGATAGACTCACCCGATTTATGACGGTTGATCCAAGCTTTGTCTTCTCCTGCTCTGCTTCTCCTCCAAAGCTTTCAGGTATGTTTCTCCTTCACCTGCAAAGAGCAAATCCTCCAAGTGCAAACTTATACATGTATATATGACAAGTTAGATAAACAGTATATAGAATGCTTAATCATAAATATTCATCAAACCATGATACATGAAAGATATTCAACACACATTTGGAATAAGGATTCTGTTTATTAACAATAGTGAATGAGTTAAGGTTACAACCCAACGCTTGAAACAAGGACTCCTCTGCAACCAAAGGATTCTGAGTTCTGCTGCTCCAAAGACTTCTGAATAGATACCACCAGCATAACTTCACTCTCCAAGTATGATTGATTAATGCCCTCCCCAAGGCCTTCATTTATACTTAGTGAAATAAGGCAGTTTCAAAGGTTGAGGAGGTTGAGACAGTTAAGATAGTTATTGTTTAAGGCTTAACAAATCTCAATTAATCGCGATTTATTATTTTTAATGTCAAAGGAAGGAATACACGAGTATTGATACTGGCAACCTGCATATGACACACGAGTTGCTATAAGGGAAACCCGCGTACAGATCTGTACGTGGGTTGCAATGAAAAATACTTGCGTACAATACGTGACATGTTGTAGGAAAAGTCGCGTATGTACGTAGGTTGCTATAGGCAAAGTCGCGTACAGCAATTGACATATGAAAAGGTAAAAATGGCAAGCTGGATGGATAGTGAATGTATTTCATAACATGCCCATCTATATTGTTTTAGGCAACCTTCAATCCATAAATGTCCTTTTGTGCACCAACATAGGAAATGTCGGCACTCGGACGAAGAAGTGCCATTTGGGTTGATAACACATAGCCATCAGGTATGTCTGCTACTACAATATCAATGTACTGACATATCTTTTCATTTGCAGTTAAGCGAATTAGAACATCTTCCATTTCCCTGACTACTTTCACATTGGTCCTGTCTAACTGAGTAACCTGCCAGGTAGTGGGTTTAGGTTGTCCATTGATCTTTTTGCAGACTACAAGTGGCATAACATTAACTGAATACCCTGAGTCTACTAAACAATTGTGCACATTATGGTTTAAAATCTCCAAAGTCAAGAGGAATGGTGGGGTTTTAAACCTAGTCTTACCTCCCACACTTGCTTCAACAATCTCTTCTATAGGTTGGTTGTTAGTGGGAAGCTCCTCCTCTGGTACTTCAAGTGTTTTTAACAATTCGTACCCCATCTCAGGTGCTTTGAGATTTTCTTTGACATTATCAGCTTTGTCTTTAATAGGCCTAACAAACATGTTGACTTGTTTTGGATCTTGACTATTAATAGTAAGTTTAGGTATTTTATCATCTGTGTTGTTCTTCTGTATTCTCTTCATATTGTATTGAAATTTCTTAATCTTTGGAATTATTGAATTGTCTTTATTTAACACACCTTGGCTCCTTGTTGTCACATTTTTTTTATGATATCTCCTCATGGTTCAGAGTACCTTCGTCTTCTATATCAAAAAGTGAGACACAGTCCCATACAATCAAAGCATCATCCTCTTGTTTTTCTGTGGATTCATTTCCCTTTTCCTCCTCATCATCAGCTTCTGTTAGTTTAGAGTCCAATAGTTGATTCATTACTAATGTCATCGAATTGATCCATTGAGGGCAATTTTTTTCAGAATGAGGTTGCTGATGAAAAGTACAAAAGTTATCCATACCTACCTTTGTTAAGTTCATTGATGCAGGACTATGTGGAGAAGGTTTATGTTGATTGTTGTTCCCTCCCCTTTTATAGTAAGGCTTATAAGATTTCTAAGCTTCTTTTTCCTTTTCCAAATCTATTATTCTGTTAGATAATTTCTGCATCATTTTCAACATTCCTTCAAAGTCATGTGACTGCTCCTCCTTAGGCTTAGACAGTAATAAGTCTTTCTTACCAAAAAAAAATTCTCCTGACTGCTCAAGATAATCTTCTATGCTCTCTCTTTCAGCTTCTACTCTCTTGGCTTCTTCATAATTTTATGACAACGTAGGCTTGACTTGCATCTTAGCAAACATGGCCAAGTCAGGCCCTAAAGCTGAAGTATAATATTCGATCAAAACCTTATCAGACGGTTTATCAGTTGCAGAAAAATTCTTAAGATAAGTACCAAACCTTTGGGTGAAACTATGCAAATCCTTTTCGATTTTTCGTAAGCTCTCTGAAGGGGGTCTCTATCTGCTTACGAGTGAACCCACAAATCTCTATTTTGTAGCTGAAATCCTTGATTCAACAGGTATATGGAACCCCTTTAGAACTGCAGGGGCTTATCTATGCAGGACGGAAACTCTCAGACCACCAACAACTCCAAAGCCTTGGGATCTCAAAGGACGCATGTAATACTCCAAAAATTCATAGAAATTTAAAAATTTTCATGTAACATAAAATATTTGTAATCATCACTATTTAGGAATAATTAACTGCTAACGGTTACTTAAACAGTATCAAATTAGAACTGAATCTTTTGATAATCTCTAGTTCTGCATACTTAACAGTTTGTCTTCATAATTCATTGTTAAGAATTTGATTAAGCAGATTATGATTTGGAAAAACAGGATATGAAACATCTGTTAAAATACTAGTGCTAAATTTGTTTTACTGTCTTATGAAAGTAGGAAGAAATTCAGTTGAGATCGAGGCTTACTTAGCTCATAGCTAATGCAGTGAAGTAATGCTTCTTTTACGGGTCCTTTACAAGTGAGAAGTTTTGTTACCAGTTTCCTAGATCGGGATTATTATCTTAACTAGCATAAAATAGAATGCTAATTAATTTATGTATTTTACAGCTTAAGCAGTAAAAGAGGTATCGTTGATCTGATTATTTATGTTCAAAATAGTTTCTAGAATAAACGTATTTTTGTAAAGTGAAACTTGTTCAATTGCTCTTCTATTTTGCTATAACTCACTTTTTCATTCGACTTTTGTCAAACTAATTTTAGTTTAATGAATGTATTCAATCTAGTGATAGGCATCCTGTAGAGCAGATTTCTTTCAACAAATCGAGTTAATTTAACCTAGAATTCCTATGATCTAATTAAAGTCATAAAATACATTGACTGATAAACACACCTGAAAACTAATACTTATCGCATAGGATAGTTTATAACTATTCTAATACTTAACAATTAGAAATGCACTAAAACAAATTGTAATCCTTTTAACAATAGTGCTATGGCTTTTTATGTAAGGAAGACAGAATTAAATCGATCTCCTTTTAACTCTTGTAAAATAATCCTCCTCTCATAAGGTACTATTGATAAACAATTTACTAGTATCTAAAATGATACTTAAATTTATTACCTAGATTAATTAAATCAAGCTCAGCCTTTACTTAGGTTTTCAAGCATACAAACATTAAGATTAAGCCCTTTTTATAAGATCTTATATTAGATATAGTTTATCTTTATTTAATGTTTGTTGTGCAATTTATCGTTGGAGAATTCTTTGTGAATATTTTTACACATTCCTAAGGTTGTAATACATGATACAAACCCTAGTATAATTACTGCTTCTCTATGTCACTCGTTAGAGATATATCAAGCATAAACACCATGATAAAGGATGATATGAATTAATACAAGGTTATAACAAATTTTTATTTATTGTTTACTCATGTGTGCGGGTTGCTTCAACTGATCTCGAACTATAACATAAAACCCACATTTTGTAAAGATTTTCCATTCCACATGGTCGCTAAACGATGGTTAGGTTTTTGGTTGACCTTGGGCAATATAAAAGTGTCCTGAAACCCTAAAAATCGCATTCTTCCCTAGTATTAAGTCTCTGCTGCGAGTGTATGAGCGGGAGGCTCATGGCTGCATGGTTTTGTTGTCAAACTTTAATCCATTTGTTACAGGCTACCTTTATGCCCATTTTAGTTCTTCTGCACTGAAGGATTTATGTGTCTACTATTTCGTGCTGTGTAACAAAAACCCTTTTTATTGTCATTAGCTTACGTCTGTGAACGTTATTCTTCATACGCTTGTATAATATTGAGCTGAAGAGGTTAAGCATGACTTTTGGTTTTTCGTGGTGTGGCTTGAGCTGTTTAATTGCGTGTTTGAGTTGGGTGTAAGGTTAGATGTCTTTGTATCCTAGTATGTAGTTTGGCTTATTATGTGAAAAGATTATTGTTTTTCATTGCCCAACTTCGGTGTGGCCTTTGACTCTGCTTCGTCGTGGATTTGGGTCTCAGATTTGAACTCTGTGAGCCGCGTTTCCTTCTATCATTGTTTCTTTGAAGCTCGTCGCTCTCGAAAAATGGTTGCTAGGGTTTGATTGGAACGTCTCTCATAGCAAGGGTAAAGAGAAATAGAACCAAGTATGTAAATTTTTTCCATTTAAAATCATTATTGCACTGTTCAGTTTTATACTTTCGTTATTAGTAGTTGTCTAACATTTTTTTTTTGCTATTGTGTTTCAACACTTTTGCAGGCTTCAGTCTGAAATGCTTGGGTTGACAGTTAACAAGAGAAAGGGCTCCATGCTAACGTTTCTTCTGGTCAGCCTTGGTTTCACTGAGGTTCCTCCTACAGTGGTGTATGATGTTTATTTTGAGTTGGTTCAGTTCCTTGGGTTTCTAGTTTTTAGCTCGGTTGTGGATACACTATGTTGTAAAAAGTTTGGAAGGCCATGTGGCCGATATTTTGATATGTGGTTAAGTTTAAATAAAGCCCCGTGGTTGTTTCATGTTGGGGACTTAGGGCTTTCATAGTCGATACTTGAGGAATGAAAAACTGGGTCTAGTTTGTTTACAGTTTTTGTTATTTTAATACCGGCTTATAAGCCGTGACTCTGTTAGTAAAGGGCCATAGGGCCGCAACTGATATGTTTCGGTATACTGTTTTTTTTTTAGATACTGCTTAGATTTTCATTTAATAAGCTCGAAGCTTATTGATTGTACTTATGTTTTGATAATATATATATATATATATTTATTTTTATTTTTATTTTTTTCCCTGTGATTTTACATCGAAGACGGCAAGCTTGTAATAATTTGTTATTTTGGTTATTTCTTGTTGAAATTAACCTATCAGAGGTTGTGGTTAAGTAAATTAATATTTATTTTTTTTTATGTGCAAAATTGTATCTAAGGGTTCTAACAGTAGGTTTGTAGATCATAACTTGGTTATTACTGTCAGTAATGGTTAAAAGAAGTGAATAATATCTCCTATATCTTTATTGTTTCCTAGTTGGAGAATATATTGATGTGTTTTTATTTACATGTTGTGTATAATTATTCAAACAGTTTTTAATATTGTTCCTTGGGGAGGATGTATTAATTTTCCTATATTCATTTAATTGATGCTTATGGTTATATAAACACAGTATGTAAGCTTTAATTTGCTTTATGGATTAAAGAATAACCCCTCTATTAGTGAAAGAGGTGGTAATGTTATTTTAAATTTATAGTTTCTTATAATTGGGTTTTATTTATAAAACCCTAATTTCTCTTAGTTTAAGTACATAGTTAGTATTTCATTTTAAGTTACCCTAGTTTGCATTTTTACTTAGATGAATTTATTACAGTAAAAGTCTAGCCTTGTTTACTATTTCTTAAAGTTACTATTAGTTATTTAATTTGTGTTTATATAATAACTTATAATAATAATTTATCTATTGTGTAAACCATTACACAGACTAAGTAATCCTATACCTTTGGATTTTTCCTAACAGTTATGTATATATTATTCAAGTACTCTGACTAAATAAAGACACCTAAAATAAAAGGAAAATGTACATACAAATCACACATATGAATCTGTAGAAGATAGTAATTCACAATCATGCATACTTCATTCGATTCTTTATCTGAAATTAATCTAACCTACTGTACTAGAGTACTACCTTTATAAAAGGTGTGGAAAAATACAATTAGGTATTTTTCTTTCTATCAGTAAATCTAGAAATTCTTCTAATCATTTACCCTAATCTATCTAGTTCAGAACTTAACTATCTTTTCTCTATATAAATATTTCTCCTAACTAACCCTAGCAGCAGTAGAATAGAAGCATAACATTTCATTGCTTAACTCAAACTTTTCAGATAACAATAAACAATTAGATAGCTAGATAAATCAAGTAGAACCTGGAAAAGTAGATGAGGTGACAACAGCTTAAGGAACCTGTTCCTCCCAAACAACTCCTGGAGAAAAGCTGGACTGCAATTCTCAGGACCCCCGAGCTTGTCTCCTGGTCCACCTGGTAGAAGTACTGGGTGAGAGATGTAGTTTAGTAATCCTCTGCAACTCTACTGAGTGTTCAGCAGTAAGTTAGTTCTACATGCAGCAGTATAACTCATCTTAGAATAGTTGCACTAGTTCAGGTCTTCAGCACTTTTCAACTCAAAACATACTTCAGCTAGTCCCCTCCATCGAATTTTCTTGTGCACTTCATTCACTCAGAATGTTCACAAGTTAAGAATGAGTAGCCTCTGTTGTCTTCAATGGGAAGTTTTATTAGCATGCCTGGGTCTTTTGGGTTAGTTTTCACTAAATGGGCCACTTGCTCTTGTTCCACTTTCTTGGGGAACATGACCACAAAATAGGGAAGTTGCCACCTACAACAACTAGAAGTAGTTTGAGGATGCTGCCAAGTGTCAATCTTCTCTCAACCCAGCCTTCTCCACCAAGTGACCAGTAAAACACTCATTTAACAGCTTCCCTAAGTTGTTGTCTCATCTTTCATTTATTTATTAATTAAATATTCAGCAATTACATTCAATTATCCTTGACCCCACTTGGTCATTAATTACAAACTTTATAATAAAATATATCATAATGTTTCTTAAAACATAAAATGTTTTGCAAATCGGGGCATGTGACAACGCATGCATCTCCATGGTGGCCAGTCTACGGGAGGAAAAAACAGATCCTCTGCTTCTCAGCCTAAGTCCTTCAAGGATGCAATGCAAGAAGGGCTCTCTACAGCTCAAAATCTAGTCCAGAACCCTCTCCCGATCTACATAGTAGATAAATCCGAGGAGTTTCCCACTTTGGAGATTAAGCAATTGGAAGTCATCCAGAACCTTCTTCCTGCACAAGGAGCGGACCCTAATCTGCAGATTCAATGGACTGTGGCCAAAAACAAAAGATCTCCTCGAGTGGATCAACTCAAACTAGCCCGAGGACTCTCAGGTATTACTCTGCTCTAAAGGGTTTTTTTTTAGTGACTTTTCCTTCTGGAGAATACCTTCTTTCAGTTACAAGCAAAGGGCCTTGGTTTTAGGGATCTGCTGGGGTTTTCATAACCCCGCGGTTCCCTAAGTTTGACCCTTTAACTATGGTAGTGACGAAGGTGCCCATTTGGGTACGTCTTCCAAACTTACCAATCCACTTCTGGACTCAATCGGTCTTCGAAGGGATAGGAAATGCTCTGGGTTGCTACTTGTCCTCCGATGACATTCGCTCAACACATGGTCTATTCACCTTTTCTCGCATATGCACCACCATTGTTATCAGTTCAGGCATCCCCGATATGATCAACCTGAAACTAGGCAACTCCATCTGGAGTCAAGCCTTGGACTATGTAAACACAACCTTCAGGTGCAAGATCTGTCGAGAAACGGGCCATGTTCTTCTTAATGCATGTCCGCAAAGAAAAACCCAATAGCAACGAACAATGAAGGCGCACAGAGCCAAAAGCTAGAAACCACATGAAGAAAACACACAAGATGACCAGCTTGATGAAGACACGCCCCCAGCAGAACAGGAACAGGAACAGAGAACCACTCCACCTTTGCCCGAGGTGCACATGCCTCTTCAAGAAGATGAAAGCACAAAAAGCGGCCCTCCACAAGGGCATAAAAGACACCATGAATCTTCCTCTTCAAATTCTGATAAGGAACTCCATCATGATTCCACTGATGCGCTGCAACTAGCCTTAGTGTCCTCGGCTTCAAGGGGATAGATACAAGTCAAAAAAACAAGGAAAGAAAGGAAAGACATGAGATTCAGCCCATTCAGGGCTGGGATTATCTTCTTTGTAATTTCCAAGCCATTGCTTCTCTTTCAGCTACCCTCTCTTATGATCTTATACTGGATTTGGCGTTAGTGTTTAGCTGTGCCAATTCGGTCGAGTGTTTTGAGATCTTCTTCTGGCAGTTAGCCACTCCTTTCCGCCTCACTTGGCCTTTTGGCAGGTAGCGGAAATTTGATTGTAACACTGATTTCTTTTAAGGCAATACAAGGTTCTTCACTAACTTACCAAAAAAAATTACCCTGTTCTAATTTTCCTTATATTCATTGATAAATTAGTATTTAAGAGTTTTAATATCTAGAGTTGAATGAATTATTATATTAATATCTAGAGTTAAATTAATTATTATATTAATTTTTCTAAAGAATATGAAAACTTTGGAATGATATGTTTAATTTAATTTGGTGTAACATATAGAGGCGTGTTTAATTTAGTTTGTTGTAACGGAAGGAGGCGTTACACCTACTACCCCTCCCCCTTGCTACAGTCAACAATTATTATTCACTACAACATGTTCTCATATAATCCACCTATCAAAAAGCAAATTATGTCCAAAGGAGGTGTATTTACGCTTTTATATTTCCATTGCTACAACATCCAACAAATATTGACGAGTTGTAACCAACAAAAGGAAACCTTCATTAACAATCAATTTGTGACACCAAAATATGTAATGTCAATCACTTACTATTTTCAATCACTTGGCATCACATGTAAAAGGGGCCACCTCATAAAGGTAAACATTCCAACGATCCATAAAGGTAATTTGTCTAGGATCCATGAAATTGTTTTTGAATTGGTAAACATTCCATATAATCCTTTTACGATTTCACTCTTATCCAATACAATTTCGAACGTTGTTTTACATATAAATGATAACATTTAAGGAATAAATAATGCTCACCCTCACTTTGACAACATGGGATGGAATATATATATAGATTACTTTAAATAATTAATGATTTTGATCATTTTTTGGGTCATTTTTCCAATCATTTTTGTCCAAAATCTTATTGAAGTTGTTGGAATTGTAAATGTAAGTTATTGAGGTTACATAATTTGGGTGCAACAGGGGTATTTGAGGGCGTTGAATCTATATATGCAATTAAACCTGGAATTTTAAGAATGAAAAAATAAGATATGGCCCAAGATCATATGCTTCATTCCGTCAATGATTATCGAAATAGTCGAAATCATCAATCTTTTAAACTACTTCTATATCTATATACACCGTCAAAAGTTGTATTCATGAAATATAGTTTGTCAAAGAATTTGGATAAATGATCAACCTAGAAGACCACAAGTAATTAAATTTTTAGTATAAGGTAGTATGTGTCATTATTGATTTAGTTTAGATTAATAGTGACATCGGGATTATATCATTATCTTAACCAGTGATCCCAACATTATCATGGAAATATAAGCATCTATGTCAAGAATCATAGGTAACTTGTGGACATTGTTTTGAACAATTTATGTAATTTGTATTGCCTTTTCATTGCAGTCCTTTTGTTATATATGCAACACGTACTAAGAGAATTCATTGAATCGAATGATATGGGATGTTTGCGAGAAAAATGGCCAAAGTGTGGGAAATTCTTACTTCCTTTGCAAGTTGTAGGCAATGCAACATGTTAAGCGGATAATTAGTAAGTCCAATAAACAACATTAAAGCTATTAGATAAATAAAAACGCATATAAAGAAAACTTCGAAGATAAAACTTGCATAAATGACATAAAAACACAACAAGAAGAGGAGCTTCAACCAAATGTTCTTGTCCAATAGAAAATCTTGAGTACAATGGTGTCACCTAGGAGAATGTTGCTTGCAAATGGTGGCCAACACTCCCTTTTATGGGGTCATTTGGAGGGATGTACTGGCTGCTTTGGATAGTTGTAATGTTCGTTATTTATAGCGTATTAGTGAAGCATCATGCCATGTGCCAATATGATGCTCAACAATGATGGGGTCGATCCCTACCATTTATTTGTATGACTAGGTGAAAATATCCCTAAACATTTGGAAGAATGCTTTGTACGCGATGACTTCTTGTTGGGAACAAGAGGCTCCAAGAGAGATGTTTTCTATGACGCCGAGAGTGACAGAAATATCCACCTTAATGGTAGGCAAGATGTTGGCCATGTTTTCTTCCTTAGAAGCATTAGGAGTAAGGATGTATTTTTAAAACACTCAACGTGGTCGAGAGGGATAAAATGCTTAGTTTCAACGATGTATTGATGAATTGTCTTGGTAGTGAATGTGTTATGAGACAAGAAGAAGGATCGATGATATAGATCATCCCACGGTGTCTCAAGGGCATTCATGGATTTCGAGACATCTTCATCTGAGTGGAAAAGGCAATCGAGGACATTATTTAGAATATTGAATCCAAATGTGGTAGGTTTTGAAGCATGATTATTTGAAATGGTGACATGATGTAAAGGTGTCGTGTTGATTATATTGTTGAGCCCATGGATTTTGTGACCGCGCCTAATGATGGATTTTGAGGCCAAAGGTCTAACACCAAGTTATTTATTAGCAATGTACCAGTGAAAACTCGATTCAATAATGATGGTGTGGTTGCCTTAATTTATCAAGGCACGTTGCTCAATCTTTTCATAAGATGGTACATTAGAATGAATCATGTGTCAAAAACCCACAATGTCGACATGGGTGAATGGGTTGTCAAGTAATCAATGTGTGAGGGGGAGAATGGGTGGTTACATGAGGACAAGGTATGCCCATGTCTAGAGGTAGCATATGAGAAATATATGGAAATAATGAACATTGAGGGGGGAGAGATATCCTTGGTCACTGAAATGAAGTTAATAGTGATAGATTTGACAGGAATCATCTAGGTCTAACAAATAGTTTCGAGAGTAGTTCAGAATCTCAGGAGATCCATAGAGTGATATGTGTAACGATGAAATTAAGAACAAATCCTGCATGGATGATTCATGAGTAGGGTTTTATTCTTAAGTTGAAGAGGCTTTGATTTTGGAGCAGACAACATGCCCAATGTTGATGAGTTCAAAATGGAGGGGTGTGTTTGTAGGTGTGGATAATAGGTTCATAATCTTAGGCGATGACGGGAAAGGTCTGTGGGGTAGCATGTCATGTTACACAAGGAATAGGGTAGGGGGACTCATTAGGTGGATTACTAGGGGCAGCTATGGATTTCACCATTTGGGGCTTGATGGTCCCACCTACGGAATAGATGGGGACCAACGGTTGTGCCATAGTCACCGACATCATCCATGGGATCTCACATGGTGAAGTATAGATAGGAGTGATGGGCATAAAGTTCATATGCACATATGGTTTGGGGGATAGTTTTAGGTATAGGGGATTTTAAATACCATATTGTGGCCATGATTGGCCTTCCCTGTAATTTTGGGGGGAGGATTTGATGACTAGAACTTCTAAAGGATGGGGGGGGATGGTTCCCTTGTCAATGACTGACACTACTGAAGGAGGGGGCAGAATAGTTCCTTCTTGAATGCAACTCTCATTAGTTAGTAAGGATGTGGAAGTGGCAATAGATAATGATAATTGATATGTAGAGGAGAAGATGGTGCACATAAGGTTGGCCATGGTCGATAGTATGACTAGAGGAGATCCAACATTTTCCCCCAATGGGAAGGAATCTTTGTAGACTCTTGGTCCTATATCACTAAGATATGGGGGATACTCAATGTTAATGGTAGGGAAAATGTTACTTGGGTTAGTCATGGGGTATTTATTATAGTATGTAAGCTGGTCAAGGGTGGCCACTTTCCTGTTATGGGGAAACATCATGATGTGTAAACTGAGTAGGATATCACCTTCATAACATACATGTAACTACATCCTGGGAGGATTTTATAGTCTAATTGTGTTTCAATGACTTCAATATCAAGTAGGATCATCTTACCCTCTAACTCAATAGGAACATTTTGGAGGAGGTTGTGTGGCTGTAAAGGATGACCATCATAGACCTCTAAGGTGATAGTAGAAGGGACGAGGTCTAGGGATCGCAGTCGTTTCCAAACATTTGTGGACATGACACAAGTGGATGAACTTTCATTGATGATGCATTGATGAATGGTGATATTTTTTTATTGTGATAGGTGTTTGTAAGGTGATTGATGATGACAATTAGGATTCATCATTGTCAAGGTCAAAATTTTGTAATCCATGAATCTGAAAGAGTGATGGTGCTTGGTGTTGTTAATAGAGACTTCTTTTGAGAAGGGCGAGACTGGCGATCCTCAAGCGTGGACATAGTGGAAGGAGACTGGACCAAATCATCTACAATATTGTAATTGTGCACCGCTATCATATGAATATTTTGAGTGGTACATCGTAGAGGTGGATTTGGTGTCCTAGGGATAGGATCACTACTAGGACACATAATTTGTAAATATCTATTGGTGGAAGTTGGGGAAACCTCACGATGTGTGAGTGCATTTTCTAGGGTGTCATAGCCTCAATTGCAGGTCCAAAGATGAATGTTTACAAAATTCATGTAGACATTATGGTAGGAACCCTCTCTTGGTTGGGGAGGGTTGGCTAGTGGTCAAGCCTCTTGTCGATTAGAAATGGCTCCTTTATTGGTGAAGGAATGTTGTAACCCAACTTGTTAAGGGGGAGTGGTGATATTCCCTTTGGGGGGGTCTGTGTTGGTTTGTTTCTTGGCTTCCAACATCCATTGACACTTTTAGATCAAGGGACAAAGGTGAGTGTAATAACCGTACTCACCACACATTACACAAGAAAAGTTAGTTCACATATTATTGTTCTTTCCTTGCTTTGGTTGGTTGTTAGTACCAGTTTTTTTGTTCTAGTTACCGACATTACGATTTGGATGGTTAGCAAGATTTCCCCCCTACCCAGGAGTCTGGTTGAATTGTTTGTTTTTGCCTTTATTATTCCCATGACATGGTTGATCAGGGGGTTTTCTACATTCAACTGTTCAAACTATTGAACCTGTTGAATAGGAGAAGGTTGAAAAAAATTCACCATGGCATATGTTGTAAGGTGATAACCAAAGTGTCTGAAAATGGGAAGTATGAGTTTTATGAGAGCATGGTTCCAAAAGGACTAAGTGTCCCATACAAATTCGACATAGGTGCCTGGGGCGCCATAGGGATTGGATGCACAACAATTGGTTGTGCCCCCATGTTGGGAAAACTCAAACTAATGGTTCATACATCATTGGGCCAAAAGGAAAATTGGTTTTGCTTTAAGGAATATTGACAGCGACAGATGGAGGAGGACCTTCCCCAACAATCCAATTAACAGTGTGTCACGTGTCATCGGTGGTTTGATCCAATGATTAATGATGAGGGGCATCAAGTATGATTGTGTATAGATACATTGTCTGGGAATACATAAAATCAAAATGTTGGGCTATGAGGATGGCCTCATATTTAATTTGTGGCATGGTGCTCGTGATGTATTCGGTGATCATAGGTAAGAGAGACATACGGAACCAATCCAATACGAATTTTGATTTTACACAATGTGTGTCACGGATGCAATTCATGAATGTGGTCGGCAATGTGTGTAAATGCGTTCTGTTGAAATTCTAAAAGAATCTCTAATCAAAATTCATGGCAAACTGGGCACTGAAAATAAGTTAGGAAAATAGTGGCTATATATTGAAAGGTGGCATGTGTTCCTATTCACAAATTGACATACCATTCAGTTGTTTTCCCTATGAGGGTCCTCTAAAATATCCTAAGGTGAAGGATTTATTCGACTATATTGTTGGACAAGCACCGCAAGTGAAATGACACCTCATGATTGATTGGGTGTCCCCTGTTTTCCTTCAAACTTTGGAATTTGTGAGGGTAAATTAACTGGAATGTGAGTCCACATTGGGTCGTGCTAGATAGGGTTGTTAATGAGCTTAGATAAATCAGGGATATTTAAACTATCCACGAATGGTAAACTGGTTGGAGTAGGCCCTGACATTGTGGGAGGGGGGGAGTACTTCTGCTTGACACAAGAGGGCTTGCAACTGGTGTGTGAGGGGGAGTGTCGAGAAAGGTGTGTCTAATCACAACATATTTGATCACAATGACACTTGTGTGCACATTGAGTGGTTACCTCCTACATCGAGGACAAGGGGGAGTTGTAGGAGGGACTCCTCCTCTGATGGGAGGAAGGAATTAAAGCCTCAAAGAATGTTGGGAAGACAACAGATCTGTTATAATGGATGTGGGGGAAGAATGTGAAAATAGGAACTAACTAAAAATTAACAAATGCAACATTATGCTGGCACATATAACATATGCAAAAATGGTGCAAGAGTGTCTGTCAAAGGAGCGTAGATGTGTATTTTAAAGCATGCATTCTAGATTACATCGGGTTATTTGTAACTTTTAGAGAAACAATAGTGTGATCCTATCTGACGTGTTGTCATTCCTCTCAAAAATAGTAGCTGGACCTTCTAATAGCTCTCTTGTCAAATGGTTATGAACCCATTGAAGATGGCTAGTGAAGGTATGAATGAATTAATTATAATGAGGGGTATTCAAGTTATGTTTCAGGAGATCTGGAAACATTTCCAATAGCCGACAAAATCTAACTCGGATGCTAATGCCTCCAACAAATGCCACCTAGTGAAAAATCCTAGCTCTTGGTCGCTAATATTCCCGCATCAAATGTGGATAAGAGGTTCAGCATCAAACAATCAAATGTTGCCTCCAAAAAGAGATTGGGTGACTTGATGTGGTGAACAAAAACAACTTAACCTTAACTTTATCATCCTTGGGCACCGTACCTTCTTATTTGGGTTTTATCACACTTGCTATAGGATTTTGTAACAATTATAAATGTTATAAATATTAACATTTAAATACTAAGTAGGTTAATTAGGGTAATCAATTAATTACTAAAGAGGTGACTTGAAAAGTCACCCCTCTTACCACTTAGGGTGTGAAATATCCGACACTAATTCTTGTAAAACATCTTTTTATCTATCCAATTATCAATATATATTTGTCCTATTAATGGCTTATCGAATATTCCTGGTGTTCTGGTCATATTGATTGTGTGAAGTGAATAAATATTCGCTTCATTTGGTATCAGAGCTGGTTTGTGATCCAGGCATTTGGCCATATCATGATTTTTAATCATAATCCTAGGGAGTCCCTAAATTTATGGTCTTTGACCAAGTAAAAAAAAGAAAAGAAAGTCAAAAGAAAAAATAAAAAGGAAGAAGTAAGAAAAAAAAAGAGAAGAAGAAGGAAGATTGTCATAAAAAAAGGAATGTAAAAAAAAAGTAAAAATACAAGAGTTAAAAGAAAAGAAAGTGAAAAGAAAAAATAAAAAGGAAGAAGTAAGAAAAAAAGAGAAAAAGAAGGAAGATTGTCATAAAAAAAAGGAAGGAAAAAGAATTAAAGAAGATATTAAAAGATCAGGAATCAAGTCTTGGAAGATATTAAAAAAATTATGGATCCAGGTCACTCACAATTGCAATCACAGTTATGAACAGTTTCAGCGCAGCTAAAAACGTGTGTTCGGAATAGTATTCTACAACTCCAGCTCAACAATCATAAACGAGGTAATGATTTTAAAAAAGAACAGATTACTACCTCAAAATTACGAATTCAATCATTGGAAGATAGTAGAGAAAAACTCACAAAAAAATTATCAGATAAGGACGAGAAAATATCACATCTGGAAGATATCATTCAACAACTTGAAGACCAGATAAAAAAACTAAACAAAGTCGAAGAATGTCCGTATGGAAACAATGTCGACTTAAAAGAGGAAATTAGTTGTCTAAACAAAGTCATCATGGACAAGGAAGACAAATTGGCGCAACTACATGAAAATTTAGAAAATCAGGAAACATATTTATGTCATCATCAACAGCAAAAAGAAAAACTCTAGCAACAATATGACGACAGTAAGAAGACACATAAGTTGGAACTAACAAAAGTCAACAATGTGTTATCAAGCAATACCGAAGAGATTTTTTGATTACGAAATCATAACAAAACACTGATTACAAAGATAAAAAAATAGAAAAACAGTAGCAAGAAGGAACACTCCGGTGAACAGCTCGAAGGAAGAATACTGGAAAAGCAAGAAAAAAACCAATGTCTAAATAACTGTAATCAGGAACTTGAAAATGAAATCAAGAAATTATAAATTGAAAAAAAGTCACAAGATGAAAGAATCGAAAAGATTCAGAATCATAACAATCTACTGGAGAACCAAGAAGCACAAATCGAGGAAAATGCATCCAAAAATCAAATCGAGGAAGTGAAGACAGTCCTTTTTGTAGTCCAAAAGAAAGAAAAACAAACAACACATACACCTTATAGAAATCCTAATTATAATCGTCATTTAGACTAACAACAAGATCAAAACCAACACTCACAGAAGAATTATGTTGACAGGTGAAAAGACCAACATGCTAAGCAGCAATTGAAACAACCCGTTCCACAAAATGATCTCAGAGCTCCGATAAAAGTAGATCTGGGATGGACCACAACAGATACGATGCGACAGTTCTCCTTGGGAATCCATAACTCATATCATCTCATTTCATCAAGTGTCACAATTACAAAAAGGAAAGGATCCCGAGACTACAATTCAAGGAAATTCAGACATTGTTGTCGTTACAAACTTTGAGGACAAAGATTCCCTTAAGGGGAAGGCAATGTAACAATTATAAATGTTATAAATATTAACATTTAAATACTAAGTGGGTTAATTAGGGTAATTAATTAATTACTCAAGAGGTGACTAAGAGGTGACTTGAAAAGTCACCCCTCTTACCACTTAGGGTGTGAAATACCCGACACTAATTCTTGTAAAACATCTTTTTATCTATCCAATTATCAATATATATTTGTCCTATTAATGGCTTATCGAATATTCCACATGTTCTAGTCATATTGATTGTGTGAAGTGAATAAATATTCGCTTCAGATTTAAAAGTTTCATAAAGTCAACAACCACTAGTGTTTCTTATGAAAATGATTGAGGGGCATAGTTTGGATGCCTAACAACCATAACTTAAAATATGTATTATTTTGTGACTTCGTAGTAGAGGAATTTACATTGGTCTAAGTCCTAGGTTGATTTTAATGGGTCCAATTTGAATTTAGGTGTGATAAGGGAGGTATTTCAAACTTCTCATCCTTTTTTATTCATCAAGTTTTCTTTAGGGGCACATGATGAAGAGCATGCTCGAATGAGAAGAGACTTTAGGTCCCCTATTGTGTGATTGAAGTGGATAAACACATGTGGTTGAAATTGCTTGAAATAAATGTTTGCAAAATAACTTATAAGAATGTAAAGCAAATAGATAGGAACAAATGTGGTTCATTACTCATCTTTATTGTATTCTTCAAGTGTCACTGTTTTGGAAAAATAACTATTTCACAAGCAAGGTGAAAAAATGGAGGTATTTCACTATTGTGGTCTTTTCTTGTTCAACAAGATTTCTTTATGGGTGCAAGGAAAATAACATACTAGGATTCCAAGATTTTTTAGGTCCTTTGTTTGTGTGAAGAGTGTATTTAATGTAATTTTATTAAAAAGTAAAGAAATATATAAGCAACTAGAATGTAAACTATTGCAAGTAACTCATATTCCTAGACTAATGATTTCTTACAATTTGAAAGCAATGAATATTGTGACAACAAAATATGTAATGTCAATCACTTACTATTTTCAATCACTTGGCATCACATGTAAAAGGGGCCACCTTTAAAGTGATCATAAAAGGTAAACATTCCAATTATCCATAAAGGTAATTTGTTTAGGATCCATGAAATTGTTTTTGAATTACCAATGGTAAACATTCCATATAATCCTTTTAAGATTTCACTCTTATCCAATACAATTTCAAACATTGTTTTACATATAAATGATAACATTTATGAATAAATAATGCTCACCCTCACGTTGAAAACATGGGATGGAATATATATAAATATAAAAGATTATTCTAAACAATTAATTATTTTGATCATTTTTTGGTCATTTTTCCAATCATTTTTGTCCAAAATTTTATTGAAGTTGTTGGATTGTAAATGTAAGTTATTGAGGTTGCATAATTTGGGTGCAACAGAGGTATTTGAGGGCATTGAATCTATATATGCAATTAAAAATGGAATTTTAACAATGAAAAATTAAGATATGGGACAAGATCATATGCTTCATTCCGTCAATGATTATCGAAATAGTTGAAATCATAAACATTTTAAACTACTTCTATATCTATATACACCGTCAAAAGTTGTATTCATGTGATCCGGTGGATTATTCCTCTGAAAGATCCAATATGGTACATGGTTCATAGAAACGGCGTTTGAAGAAATCGGACGGCAAAACAAAATACACAGATTGGAGGTCGGAAGCATTTCTCTTCCGCAACGGCGGAAGCTTCCAAGCTTTTCTCCTTCCGCGGATCAGAGGTCGGAAGCATTTCTTTTCCGCAATGGCGAAAGCTTCCAAGCTTTTCTCCTTCCGCAGATCGGAGGTCGGAAGCATTTGTCTTCCACAACGGCGAAAGCTTCCAAGCTTTTCACTTTCCGCAACAGCGGGGCTCGGAAGTCTTTCCTCTTCCGCAATGGCGGAAGCCTAACCGACGTTCAGGTGGATTGGAAGTCGGAACGCTTCCGCAGCCGCAACGATGGAAGCCTAAAAACTTAAAAGATCGGTGAAATCGCTCGACGGGATCGGAAGAAGAAGTGGTGCACCATCCGCAACGGCGGAAGCCAAAGTAACTAAGAATCCCAACTTGAAAACCAGCCGATAGCCGATTGAAATAGAATTCATCGGAACCGTTGCTTATCCTCTTCCGCAACGGCAGACGAGCAGATGACTTCAACCTTCCGACTTAAACCCTGCAAGCGGTCGCGCGGGGATGTTTCAGAAACGGTTTTTGTAGGATCTTGATGCCGTATGATGCCACGTTGATAGGGAGATGAACAGTCAAGGGCAGTTGGCAGAAGGAGGTGAACAGTCGCATTCTTGAGCGTTTTTCCCATTGTAATGGCAAAGAAGAGTATAAAGGAGAGTTCGTGAAGAAGCACAGACAATCGGGTTTTTTCTGAGTTATAGAAGCTGGGCAAGTTTCCAGAAAAAAAGGATCCACATGCTGTTGAAGTCGACCATCCCTAGTTGTTACTTGGCTTCTTTGACTGTTGAAGTCCAGTTTGTAACTTTAATAGAGGAGGTCTTAAAGACTTTGCTGTTGATACCTAGTTTCTGTGATTGTCAAGAGTCGATCTGTCTTCTCTGTTCTATTTGGCTTCTCTTTGCTTCGAAAGCCAATTTGTATTATTCCAGAGAAGAGGTCTTGGAGACTTTTGCCCATACTGTTGAACTTATTTGCAGAGTCTATAACCATTTGTACCATTTTTAAAAGAATTAATTGGATCGGTTCCCATTGGAGAGGGACCCGGAGACGTAGCCCAGTGGAGGGGGTGAACTCCGTTATCAATTATGTATGTGACTTTGGGTTCTATGTTTCCTGCTTGGCATTTGTTTATCAGTCTTGTTTTCATTCCTATTCTGAGCATTTAATTTCTGCTAATACTGTCCATTAATTAACCTCTTGCACGCATTCTTTTACAACAAACTTTTAAAGCACTAAGTTGAGATCCTACGGATCATATTATGGTATCATAGGTGGTTGACTATTGTGCAAGTTTGTGAATGCTTACCAGGTCCAGGTTAAAGGTTGGTGAAGGAGAATTAGTTGAAGGAGATCCTGAGATTGGCTCCAGGAAAACATTCTCAAGAACCATGTCTTCTCCACGAGGGGAAGAAGAAGGACACACCGAACGGGAAAAACCTGTTATGTCTTAAACTGAGTTTCTGGAGGCTTTTATGAGCATGAAAGCCATGATGGAACTTCTACTCGAAGAGCGAGTAGAAAGGAAGAAGAAAGAAGAAGGATCTTCATCCAGAGATGCAGAAGTGAAGCCTGAAGAAAAGGGTAAAGGAATAGGAGGTGATAGTGATCCTCCTGATACTAAACAAACTTTTTCTTCTTCTCATACTTCTCATAATGCAAGTCCTAATATGCCTTATTTCAAATTGGATGTAAAATTTGAATTACCTATTTATAATGGAGATGTACATGCTGAAAAATTAGACAATTGGATCAAGCAGCTTGAAGTATATTGCAGGGTGTAGGGCATTAATGATGACCCGTCCAGAATCCAATTGGCCACTTTGAGAATGAGTGGAATGGCTCTTACTTGGTGGGAGAGCAAGATTCAACAAGATCTTCGAAAGAATGGTAAAATTATTTCAGTTTGGAATGAATTCATTGAAGTATTAAGAAAGCAATTTTATCCTTTAGGTCACATGCAGCAATTAACCATGAATTGGCAAATGTTTAGACAAGCTAAAGGACAAAGCATTCAAGACTACACTCATGAATTCAAAAAGAGGGCTATTGCATTGAATGTTTCGTTAGATACACAAGAAACTCTTCTTAAGTACATTGGTGGCATGCATTCTTATTTGAAGCATACTTTGTTGATGTTTAACCCCAGTAATTTGGATGATGTATGTGTTCAAGCTACCCATTTAGAATCCAGGGGTAAGCATACTAATGATACTTTTGTGAAGAAGTCATTTAAATTTGACAGCAAATCGAAAGGTCAAGATAAGGGGAAAAAGAAGATGGCTACTGTTAAGAAAGAAGGTG
>LPNX010136031.1:100823-194351 GCA_001517045.1 Pseudotsuga menziesii | reverse complement strand
GACAGCCATCAAAATACAAGCCTTGCTAGCAGAAGTGATCAGTACTTCCAAGATTCCCAGCAACAAAGGAAGTATGACGGATAAAGAGAAAGAGTGGATGCAGAACCTCAAGCCCCCGACAGTGAACATTGTTGATACAAAAAAATTGGAAGCCTGGGAAATCAGGATGGATAATTCTCAATTCGAAAATTGGCTAAAGGAAAGGAAAATTTTTAAGCTATTCTTTGACGGGGCTTCCAAAGGGAACCCAGGAATGGCCGGGGGAGGGGGAGTCATTGTCAATCCTGATGGGGTTGTTGAGGTGGAATACTGCTGGAATATTGGTCATGAAACCAATAATATCGCTGAAGCCTATGGGCTTTGGCAAGGAATAAAGCTGCTGCTGGATAAAAGAGTTGAAGAGGTAATGGTCTTCGGGGATTCCAGGGTTATCATTCAGGCTATGAACAGCAGAAAGAAGTGCAACAATAACAGGACAGCAAGACTAATAAGGAGAATCAGATCCAACATCAAACTGTTCAGAAGTGTTCGCTTTCTCCATATCCTTAGGAACCTGAATGGATTGGCAGACACTGCAGCCAATAAGTCCATAGCCTTGGGACTGCATGATCTATCTGTGAACCTAGTTATTAGTAGTGTCATCCCTCCCTAGGTCCTCGGAAAGCCTCCGATTGAAGGAAGTGGTGTCTTGAATGCCTGCCGTATTGTATTCTTCTTCAGTGCTTCTTAGCTGAGTTTCAATAAAATCATAACCGTTTTTGTTATAAAAAAAAAAAAAACATTTAGTGGGATGAGAGGGAGGCCGAATTGGACAGAATTTGCTTGGACCAGAGGAAATTAAAAAAGAATTCAAGGACTTAGTCCCAGATACTGGTTCTTCTAGAGGCCGCCTTACTCTCTATCAGAAGTCCCTGGAGCTGCAATGGTCGCAGAAGATGATTCTCGGCAGAACTTTAGTGGAAAAGGATGAACAACATGGGGAAATTTTAGTTCAGTGGGACAAAATGATACTGCTCTTGCAAAGGATTATGGATAATCAAGTTGAGCTCGCTAATAGGTTGGGCATTAAGCTCGAGTCTCATGAACAGTCTATTGATTGATTTTGTTTTTCAATTATCTCTGTTCTAGTTTATTTCTGTTTAAAAAACTTCAGATAATGGTGATATATTTTGTTTCCGTGGAATATACAATTCTAAGACTTCTTAAGAACTCACAATCACTCCGGTATTGTCTCGTTTCCTTTCAAGGGACACTACCAATTTGATTTTCAAGCCAGTTTTCCCAGAAATGGGAGGGCTTGGTTTTTGTCTGTAAATTTTTGTTATCAGCAATAGAAGGATCAACTAATTTACAAAAAAAAAATGTGTTACGTTTTAATTATTCAAAACTTACACTCAATTGCTAGGAACATATTGATAACTTTTTTTAATGTAGGATGAAGATGTTTGTATTTCTTAACATAACAAGGTCTACTAAATTAATATAAAGAACTAAATTAAAGAATATTATTTTTGTACTTTAATATTGTAAAAAAGAAAGTATAAGTCACTTAAAGAAATAGAAATTACATGGAGAGAATAACACTCCATCCCACAACTATTTAAATTAATCTCAATTAATAAAAGTTTAACTATTTTTTATTTAATTTATTTTTTTATTATATTTTTCATTTGTTTATAAACATTATGTGACTACTTCTTTGATTGAATGACTACACAAATTCTTCTACTTTTTAATTAAAAATAATCGAAAAAAGTATGGACCACTCATTCCACCATCCCATCCCATCTAGCATTTAATCGATTTTAATATTTATTGTAGATAGTGAATATTAAAAATACACAATGTACTATTGTGGGCAAAATAAAATAGCATACATGCATGCCATGTGAAAAGGTCACACTTATAAAATCAGTGTCCAAATCTGAAACTCACATAATCTCCTCAACAATAACATGCAGAATCAAATCATGGTCATATGTAGTGGGTCAACCTTGGGCACTGTTGCAAAGCTAATCTAGCACACCCAAATTTATTTCACATATGCTTCTATTTTCTCAAGGAAGTATATCCAACAAAAGAGAAATAACCATGCCCTCTACTAGCCTCTCTCTAATGATTTCTTCTGATGTTAAGTAATAAATTGTGGTAATTGTATCCACCTTCGTAGGTGTAGGAGTGGGAGGTTCATCATTTGTAAACAACTATACCAACCCCTCTACAAATACCTCAGTGCCTTGCAAGTTTTCTTAGCACAAAGATTTTGTAACTGCTAATTCTTGAAGGATTAAAATTGCATTTATTTTTCCCTTCAGATTTCCCTCTTTAAAAATTCACATTATACAAAGAAAGTTTGAAAATAACCAATAACCAATCCACAAGTCTTTCAAAACAGAAAAAAAAAAACTAACTATACTTTTATTAAAATCATATCTCCATCTGGTCATACAGTAGATCCAATATGGTCCAATATAAGGAAAACACCATATGGTCCCGAAGTCATCATCCAATGGTCCAAATAAAACACACATATGGTCCATACATGTCTAAAAACATAGATCAATCCACCAACCATATAGACATCAAAATACGATATACAATGTCCAAATTATTAGACCGTTATCTACCACACACCCATAATACTAATCACTATATGATATAAACCTATTTCCTATCATATGATCAATGACAATACCCCCAGGATCTGGATCAAAATTATATTGAAAACCATATCACCATCATAATCAACCTGACACAAAAAATCATCCCGTATGTTATGAAGCATGCATGTATACAAAAAAATATGTCAACATAAACTGGATCTGAACTAATCTAAGCCAATAAATCTGAGATCATCTAATCTATGTATCATATGTATGAGATAGATATTCAGAGGAATCAATCTAGGAGATCCATGTCCCCATCTCTATCCAAAAAAAAATCCTTCCTTGAGATAACGACCTGTTATTTTTGAAATGTTGATAGCAAAAAATGCCTTCCTCTATGCCAAGTGTAGCCTTCGAGAGAGCATTAGCTTCACTATTGAACTCAAAGTTGATTCTATCAAATGATGAAACAAGTCTTCTAATCATACTTAACCAACTATTGAGGGTAAGTACGTGTAGACTGCACTCCGAGTTAATCCAATTTATAACTACCTTAGAATCTCCAAGAATCCTTAGTTCTTTTAACCCCAATTCCTTTGCACAAAAAAGGAGTGTCAATAAGGCAAGCACTTCCAATCTAATGTGTGTCAGATCCAAAATTTAAAACAAAATGATATACCTCAACATCATTTAACCAAATTTCCACACCTTCTCCACCACGTGTGATATTTAACTGGGACACCCCATCAAAAAACGCTTTCAAACAATCAACACGAAACTCTGGCGGTGTGTGTAGTTTCTTTAAATTCTAATAGTTTTGGATTCACCATTTATGGATGCCATAATTTTTCAGCAAGTCTCCATGATATATGGTTTTATGTCCCCAAAGATAGCTAGACTTCTAGTTCTCCATATTTCCCAACACACAATGAGTAGTAAATGCACCGTATTCTTGTTTTTGTTTTTCCATCTGACCATATAGATAAGTAGTGAATCTCCACACCAAGCATCCATAAATCACAACTAGTGTTGTAGGTATATCCATATCTTGTGTGCATATTCACATTCAACAAATATGTTAACAATGGATTCTAAATCATGAAAACACAAAAAACACATGCCTAGTCCATTTATCCCTCTCCTCAAAAGATTGTCCCATGTTAAAATGTTGTTATTAAGAGAGAACAAAAAAAATACCTTGCATTTTAACGGTACCTGACACTTCCACACAACAAAGTGCCACCAGCTGGATACAGTGTTATGTTCGCACCATAAAGCAGAGTAGGTCGATTTTTCCAGTTAATTGCTCCATGTTGATATTTCAGGTCCACTGTAATGTATCTTTGGCCTCTTTTAACATAATTTCACCTTTTTTTAAAGTTGAGCAATATGAATCCCATTCCAGTCCATGATATGCACCTAAATTTAAATCCTCCGTTGATATCCAATTTGTTTTGTTGTAACCCTATTGCCTATTAGCCACAAATCGAACAGTGTATGCCTTCCTTTCTCATGTAATGTGGATACCAATTATGTAGATAAAATATAATTCTTCGGACCCCCTACAATGGGAGCCATACCCACCCGAATAGATTCATTATTCCCACGATTGCATGCCAACCATTGCCCAAGAAGCTTGCATGCATTGAGGAGACCTACCCATATATTTGAAACTCCCTTCGAGGGCTTATTAGGAGTTATGAGCCATTGTTCTAGTCTAAAATACTCGAAGTATTTAGCCATAATAACCTTGTTCCATAAGGACTCCATGAAAAGTGACCTCCATAAGCTCTTTGCAATCAATGTCAATGCAAAAGTATGAAAATTCTTGGTGCCCCATATGCCAAAGGTATTTGGTTTTGCAATTGCATCCCATCTTACCATATGGTACTTTGAGATCCCGTAGGTGCCTGACCAAAGGAAATTGAATATTATGTGATTTATTGCATTCAGGATGGATTTTAGAACCTTGCATAAATATATCCAATAAACTAACATATTAGTCAACACGGAGTTTATCAAAGTCAATCTACCCCCCATCAAAATCCATTGCAGGCTCTAATGACTAATACATGTCTCAAACCTTTTAATCAGCCAGTACCGGTCCTTTGCCGAGTAGTTATTAGGCTTCAGTGCATACCCCAGATATTTGGTACCATCCTCGATGGGCTTAAACCCAAAAATGGAAATGATTATGGAGTATGCCAATTTCATGTTCATCCATACCATAGTGTAGAAAGATAGACTTTTTATCACTTATAAGCACACCATACACCCTGCAAAATTTGTCCAAGATAAACTTATATCTGCACCATTCACCTATGGTACCCAATCCAAATATCATCACTGTTGGGTATATGTTATATTCTTTGCATGTGCGTGTGGAGGGGAGGTGCGCCTGTCATTGTTACGTCTGACGATCCCTATTCGCACCTTTTTGGCTATTTTGGGGAATTTGCTAAAAATATGTAATTGCGCCAAGAGGCGCTCTACAACCCAATATGAGGGAGATCTTAAAATGTTATGTGGAAGACGTTTGTTGATATTATGTTGTAACGTTTGTTACTAACAAAATAATTAAAAATAAAATTGTAATTATCCACCAAAATAAATGTCGACAACAAAAACAACCTAATATGGGGGAGATGTTGTAATGTTCCTACCTGACAAAACAATAAAAAATTTAAAATTTAATTATCCGTAAAAAAAATGTCGGTCAGAAAAAACAACACAATATGGGGGAGATGTTGTAATGTTCCTACCTAACAAAATAATAAAAAATAATAAAATTGAATTATTCACAAAAAAATGTTGCCTTGTCCTAAACAACCCATGGTTTTATTGTACATGGTTTAGGAGGGCCTTGCAAATGGTTTTAAAACCATGTGCAAGGCCTCCTAAAAACCCATGGTTTTATTGTACATGGTTTAGGAGGGCCTTGCAAATGGTTTTAAGACCATGTGAAAGGCCTCCTAAACAACCCATGGTTTTAGGAGGGCCTTGCACATGGTTTTAAAACCATGTATGGGGGAGATGTTGTAATGTCCGTTCCTAACAAAATAAAAAATATTATATGTCGACCATAAATAATATTAAATATTAATAATAAAAATATTATATGTCCACCATAAATAATATTAGATATTTATTATAAAAATAGTATATGTCAACCTCAAATTAAAAAATGTGTCTTTTGGTTTGAATCAAATCAATAGCTCCTTGAGTGCAATACTTAATAAGAGGTTTGCACCTCAAGAAATTTGATCCTTCTTGGCACTTGATAGAGCCTAGGATTTGGATCTATGCTGGTTTAATCCCGGTTAAAGGATTGGGGTCTGTTTTTCTAATTTGAGTTAACGGATTAGGGTATTGGAGGTTACATAAGACCTATATTGTATTGTGAGTTATTCATAATGATAATGAGAAAATAGGAGGCATGGCTCCAAGGTTTGTTGGTTTTCCCGGTTAAGGGTTTCCAGGGTAAATCTTTGTATTTATGTGTGAATGTTGTGGTGTAATCTTTGTTTTGCTTAAAAGAATATGTATGCTTTGCTTCTCTGCACAAGTTTAAAACTTACATGTGGTATCAGAGCTCCATTATTAGCATCAAGGGGATGCCTTTGTTGTTGAGGATTCGACGCGATTGATAGATCTTGGGTCTGTGATAAACCTGGGTTCAGTGGGAGCTTTGCAGTGTTGATTTGCGCATTGAAAGAGAATGGCGAGCAGTTCGAGAATTGAGATCGAGAGATTTAACGGCCATAATTTTGAGCTATGGAAGATCAAAATGGAGGATCTTCTTGTAGATCAGGAACAGTGGATTGTTGTGGATACGGGTACAAAACCCACTACAACGTCACAAGATGATTGGGATATATTAGAAAGAAGGGCAAGGAGTACAATATGATTGTGCTTATCAAACTCTGTGTTGTTGAACATATCTAGTGAAGATAGTGCGGTAAAGCTTTGGGGGAAACTAGGGAGTTTGTATCAATCAAAATCCCTTGCGAACAAGTTGTTTCTGCAAAAGAATTTGTTTCACCTTAGAATGTATGAAAATGACACTGTAATAGAGCATCTGAATGCCTACAATACTCTGGTAAGTCAGATAACCTCTATTGGTATTAAAATGGCTAAAGAAGATAATTGTATTACATTATTGTGTTCTTTGTCAAATTCATGGGACAACCTAATTGTTGCAATAGGTAGCGGTAGCCAAGTGACCTTAAAATTTGATGAAATAGTATCATCCCTACTATTAGAAGAGATGAGGCGGAAACCCATGGATAATCATAGCATGGATGCCTTGTATGTGAGAGGTCACCCCTAAGGGAGAAACAAAAATAAAGGATCTCGGGGGATCTAAATCTAAGGGTAGATATAAATCCCTAGGAAAAGGAATAAGGAAGTGTTGGAAATGTGATAAAGTTGGGCACTATAAAAAATATTGCAGATCTAAGAATGTTGAGAAAGCAAAGGGATCTGAGGATACCCCTTCCACAGAGGCGAAGACGTCCTTAGAAGAAGGAGGGGATGTGTACCTAGCTTCCACAGGTAATCATTCAAAACGTGATAAATGGTTGATTGACTCAGGTGTGTCATGTCATATGACCCCTCATAGGGAATGGTTATATGAATATGAAAAGTACAATGGAGGAGATATGTACTTGGGAGACGATTCACCAACCAGTATCATTGGACGTGGTAGAGTCAAGCTAAAACCAAAGGATGGAAGGATTAGAACTCTACCTGGAGTGATACACATTCCAAATCTAGCAATAAACTTAATATCTATCGGAAAGATGGAGGTTGCAGGTGTAAAGAATGTGTGTGGAGATGGTGGTTGCAAAATGGTTTGAGGTTCAATGGTATTGATGAGGGGATCTTAGTATGGAACTCTGTACAAACTATTGAGAAGCACCATCATTGATGAATGTAATGGTTCTATTGTGCCTAAGGAAGGAGGTAAAGATGACAGAACGCTGACTGCATCAGGAGGAAAGACAATGCTAAGGAATCAAAGATTGGGGCATATCAGAGAAAAGGGCCTTCGAGCAATACTAGGTAAAGGTATGATTGAAGGTATGAGTAATTGCACTTTGGATTTTGATTTATGTGAACATTTCATATATGGAAAAAAAATTGAGTAAGATTTTCATCCACTGCTACAAGAGCAAAGGGAAATCTGGAATGAAAACCTGTGCTTGTTCCATCATTAGGAAAATATGTGTATTATGTTTCGTTTATATATAATTTCTCAAGGAACACATGGATCTATTTCCTTTAAAATAAATCTAAATTATTTTCCAAGTTTAAAGAATTTAAGGCTCTTGTATAGAATCAGTTGGAAAAGAAAATGAAGGTGTTGAGGATAGATAATGGTGGATAGTTCTGCGGGAATGAATTTGAGGACTTCTATAAGAAGTGCGGTATAGCAAGGCAGAAGACTACCCCGTACACACCTCAACGGAATGGAGTTGGTGAGAAGATGAATAAGACATTTATGGAAAAGGCAAGGAGCATGCTAAGCAATGCTGGGATAGAACAAAAATTATGGGCAGAAGCAATATAGACAACATGTTACTTGGTAAATAAACCACCAACATCAACATTTATTGATAAAACTATACAAAAGGTTTGGAATGGTAAGAAACCCTCTAGTTAGCATCTGAAAGTTTTTGGTTGTGATGCTTATGTACATTTTCCAAAGAAGAAAAGGGGAAAATTGGATAACAAAGCTGAGAAGTATATCTTTATTGGCTATAAATATTGTATGAAAGGTCATAAGCTTTGGAATTCTATAACTAAGAAGGCTATTTACAATTGAGATGTTGTGTTTAGAGAGGTCAAAGAAGTCCCTAGTCAGGAAGTGACTCCAATGGAAAAGGAACCAAAGAAAATAGAGTTTGAGTTAGAAGGTGAAGAATATAACTCAACAGAAGAAGAAGAACCTCATACCCTAGTTTTGAGGAGATCATCTCGAGAAAGAAGACAACTAGAAAGGTATTGCCCTCTTGATTTTTTTCTCTCATTTTGCTTCGTCTATTACTGATAATGATCCTATAAATGTGAAGGAAGTTGTTGATTCAAAGGATAGTCATCTCTGGAAGATGGCCATGGTTGAAGAAATGGATGCCTTGGACAAAAATGAAGCTTGGGATCTAGTCTAGTTACCAGCTGGAAGAAAAGTCGTTGGGAGCAAATGGTTGTTTAAAAAGAAGTTGAATGCAGAAGGTAAAGTGGAGAAGTACAAAGCCCGCTTGGTAGCAAACAGATATTCTCAGGTAGAGGGAATCGATTTTGGTGAAATATTTTCTCACGTTGCAAAATTAACTTCTATTAGATTTATTATTTCTATTATTGTTGCTTTTGATCTTAAAGTAAAGTAGATGGATGTGAAGACAACGTTCTTACATGGGGATCTAGAAGAAGAAATCTACATGAAACAACATGAAGGGTTCATAGTAAAGGGAAAGAAAGAGTTGGTATGTAAACTAAAGAAGTCCCTTTATGGTCTAAAGAAATATCCAAGGATGTGGTACCAAAATTTTGACACATACATACTTGGATTGGGGTTTGTGAGAAGCAAAGTTTATCACTTTATATACTCCAAATAGGTTGGCGATCACTTCATTAATATAGTATTATATGTTGATTACATGTTGCTGATAGGAAACAACAAATATTTTATAAAGTAGGTGAAGTCTCAGTTGTCCTCCAAATTTGATTTGAAAGATCTCAGTGTTGCAAACTTCATTATGGGAATGGATATAAGAAGAGATTGTGCAAACAGGATGATTTGTTTTAATCAAAGAAAATATGTTAAGGCGGTACTATAGAGATTTAACATGTAGGAAAGTAAGCCGGTCAAGGTTCCTATTATTGTAGGTGTAAAGTTATCTATAGAGAAGTCTCCCAAGACACAGGAAGAAGAAGAAGATATGTCATGAGTTCCATATGCCAATGCAGTTGGTAGTTTGATGTATGAAATAGTTTGTACTGGACTAGGCATTTCTCGTGCAATGGGAGTTTTGAGTAGATATATGTTAAAACCAAGAAAGGAGCATTGGACAATTGTAAAGAGGGTCTTCAGATATTTGTGTGGCACCACAGATTATGCAATATGCTACCAAGGAAGACTTGGACCAGAAAGAGTAATAAATGTACATGGATTTGTTGATGTAGATTGGGCTGGAGATCTTGATTGCAGAAGATATACAAGTGGGTATGTGTTTAACGTATTTGGAGGAGCTATCAGTTGGATGAGGAAGAGATAAGTAGTAGTTGCACTCTCAACTACAGAAGTTGAATACATGGTAGCCACTCATGCAAGCAAAGTAGTTGTATGGTTGCAAATATTGTGTTCGGGTATTGGGTTTGTACAAAAGCTATAAGGTTAGATTGTGATATCCAAAGTGCAATCTTCCTGGCAAAGAACCATGCTTATCATGGTAAGACAAAGCATATTAATGTGCATTATCACTTTGTGATAATGGGAAACCTTGCTTGATTCCCCTGGTGCCTATGAATAAATTAGTAGGGGAACCCTTTATAATGACTGCATATGGGACTGATTGTATACAAGCCATTATCCAATTAGTAGTTGATATATCTAGACCTATTTGTAATAAAATGAGTATGAGTAAACCCTAGTCCACTTTATCATATCCTTTCACCAAATAAGGCTTTAATACCAAAGCTTGTTTCATTCTGGTTTTAATAATATGAAATACCTCATGTCCAACACCTACAACATCATGAATCTGTCTGTTTTCCAAAATTCCAAATTGTTCAGAGGATATATATTTGGATAACACAAATTTGATTTTTTTTGCAATAATCTTAGAAATGATTTTATAAACCATATTACAAAGAGAGATAGGTCTGAAATCACTGAAGGTTTATGTATTTCTTACCTTTGGGGTCAATGTAATGTAGGTAGAATTTAACCCATCATAGACCCTACCTCTACATCCTCCAATATGTCTTGTCCCATAATGTTAAAAAATTATATAAAGAGTTCTACCAACCAACCATCTAGTCTCGAATTCTTCAACTTTGCAAATCCCTCCAATACGAACTCAACTTCCTGGAGAGTAACTAGTTGGTTTGCCAGAGCACCTTCATCATCATTAAAAAATATGGGGAATGATCTCCATCTGATCAACAACAGACCCATCACCCGGGTCTAAAAATAACTGATGAAAGTGGTTGACCGCTTATGCTTTTATATCCCCAATCTTTCTTACAATAATTCCATCAACTATTTTAATCTTCCAAATAGAGTTTTGAACTCTCCCGTCATTCACATATCGATGGAAGAATTTGGTATTCATATGGCCTTGATTCAACCATATAGCCCTGCTCTTTAGTCTCCATCTTCCTTCCTCGATTGTCAATAAATGCAACTTTCTCGATTCAATAATTGCCAACCTCCTCTGTATATTATATGGATAATCCCCACTAAAAAAAAATCTTGAATTTAATTATATTCCCCCTCCAATGACATGAGTTCTTTTTGCATATCTGCTCTGCATATCTTCTCCCATTTAATCACCGAATTCTTAAGAGATCGCAATTTTTTAACAAGCCTTCTCATTGTTGATTCATGTTCTACCTCTTTCATTTTTTTCCATTCATCTCTCACCATATTAGTAAAATTTGCTTCCTTTAGCCACATATGTTGAATTTGAATGGATAAAATCCTTTATTTTGTACATGATCCAAC
Organism: Pseudotsuga menziesii; assembly: GCA_001517045.1. Lineage (NCBI taxonomy): Eukaryota > Viridiplantae > Streptophyta > Pinopsida > Pinales > Pinaceae > Pseudotsuga > Pseudotsuga menziesii. The sequence continues at coordinate 183,017 of LPNX010136031.1, read as the reverse complement.
TCCAGTATTACAGGCGAATGGTCGAAGAAGGAATCATGTTTCACCAAAGTTATTGTTGAGATTATAACATCAAGAGTCATTCTTCAGTCTTGTGAGTAATATCAAGACACTAGACTTGTGAGTAATATCAAGTCCTACAAATATCCTCATATTATTGAGGTGGTGATGTTGTAAATCTTTTGAGTAATATCAAGATGAGTCTTGTGAGTAATATCAAGAAAATAGACTGGTGAGTAATATCAAGTCCTACAAATATCCTCATATGATTGAGGTGGTGATGTTGTAAAGTTTGTGAGTAATATCAAGCTGAGTCATGTGAGTAATATCAAGACAATAGACTTGTGAGTAATATCAAGTTCTACAAATGTCCTCATGTTGTGAGGTGGTGTACTTTACTTTGTAAAGTGGATATACTATGTGATATATAGTTAGTCATGGTCAACAGGTGCTACAAGTTTCCTTTAGGGATTAACTACCCCTAGAGTGATTTAGGTTAGCATGATATATGACCTGGGGTAATACATATGATCATAGATTCAGAAACAATCTTACGAGTATGATATGATATAGAATTAACGAAAACACATATGGACCATGCAAAGAAAATTAATACGATCACAGAGATAGAGAAAGAATTCGAATTGTCCATGTATGCCTCCGAGTGAACTCGAATTAATAAGACATCAGTTGAGTCTTAGTTGTGATAAAACAAGTTCAATGAATTAAGGAATCAACTCCTTAATTTATGCAAGTGTTGTTGAAGATGACACTGATGGAGAATCTATAGTTACATTCAATTTTGTTTAGTTCTATTCAGTTATGTTTAGTTACATTCGGTTTTCTTCAGTTACATTCAGTTATGTTCAGTTAAATGCAATTCCATTCAGTTCAGTTCAGTTCATTCAGTTAACAAATTAGTTAGAGGAAGTTAAACTCGGTGAATGTTCAGTTAAATGCAATTACATTCAGTTCAGTTCAGTTCATTCAATTAACAAATCAGTTAGAGGAAGTTAAACTCGGAGGCACATGGTTGAAAATGAGACAGTGTTCTCAGTGTTAACAAGTTACTGAAGCATGCAAATATTCGCTACCTTCTTTGTATGACCTAATTTGACTTGTTACTAAAGTGTTATGCACTTGGAAAGATCATCATATATAGTGTTCCATTTTATCTCTACTCTCTCATGCTCTCTAATCAAGCAATATATTGTTGTCTTGTAATGATTTTCTGTCGATAATCAATTATACTCTAAGATATTTTGTTGGGTTTTTTATCTTCCAAACCAGTGGAGGGTTTTCCCAGTGTATATCCTGTATTCTATGGTTTGATTTATTTATGTCTTTGGATTATTGATGAGATCTATTTGCACTGTAATTGTGGATTAAAGTTTTAAAGTTCAAGTTTCTTCATATTTTGCTTAAACACTTACATGGTATCAGAGCGAGGGCATGAAAGAGCTTAGTTTTGTGCAAACACTCTAAGCCTCCATAAATCTTGAAGCATTGAGCAAGAGCTTCAAGCAATGGTATCAATATTCGTCTAACCAGAAGATCGACTCGAAGGAACATCCAAACTTCAACACATGAAAGGCAAGGGTGTTAAGCATTCTTGAGGAGTATGATCTATATTTCTACGTGACCTTAGTGAGTGAGGATTCTTTATCCAATGTAGAGCGAATTAAAGAGCAAGTCAATATGCACCATTTTCATCACTTTCAAGGAGACAAATTTCATGGAGATTTTTTCTTCAATCCGCGAGGAATCAGTCAAAACAGTTGAAAACCCACTTCCCAAATGGGCTGATTTAGAATACTTAAAAGAAGATTTCAAACCTTTGATATTGTATGAGAGATACGACCAAGTATTTGAAGATGAAATTTTCATAATTCGTGTTATGGTCGTTTTTCCAAAACTGGATGAATTGGTTGAACGACTGAGGGATTTATGGATTTGATATTATATTTCTACAATGTATATTGTGTGTAATGATATCCTAACTCATTTGAAGAAGATGATGATATCATTGGAATAACTTTTCCTAAATAAGAGCATTCACTCCAGGTTACATGGGATCGAGTTTCTCCATGCAAAGATTCAGTACCTCCTACATGCACCCAAATTTGCAAAGAGATCAAGATCGAGGGACTCCACTAATATCTACAAGGAAGCAGAGATCAAGAGGGAGTGTGCAAAACAATAAAAGATAAGTACCCGGATTTTTTATTATATGATATTGAGATCTATATGTTTTTGAATGTTTTCATTACAGACATATAGAGATTTGTATTCCTGAGATTAGGAATTGTGAGCATATATGTTAATTGTCTTTCCTTTATTTGAAAATAAACAAAATTCGTAAGATATGAATATAAAACATGCATGATTGTTTCATAAGATATGAACATAGAGCTGCATGATTGTTTCATAATATATGAACATAGAGCATGCATGATCACTTCATAAGTTGTGAACATAAGACTACGTGATTGACCAGATAGATGGCTACATGCTTACCTCGTGATATATGAACATGGGGTTGTATATTTCTTTCATAAAATGAATATTTGGACTAATATAGGGCTGCATATCAATACATAAGTTTGTAATGGGTTATGATCAACCGATTGGTCAATATCTGTACATAACTAGGTAAATCTTTATTAGTATATTGAGAGTATTTCACGTGAATAAGATTCATGAGTATGAAATGGTTCTAACCATTGAAATAATTTGTCTTGTAGGGGAAATTAATATTCCCTTACCTACAATTAAAGAAGGACATGAATGTGGAGTCATTCTGATGGTTGAGCCTGAAATATAATAGTTTGGGAGGTTCCTACACCTCTTGGGAAACATACGGAATAGATGGCTCAATTCTATTCTGATAGATGTGAAGAATCTTGAAGATATTCTATCTTATTTACATTCATGTGCCAAAGAAGAGCTTTAGATATAGATATATATTATATCTTATTTACATTCATGTGCCAAAGAAGAGCTTCAGATATAGATGAGAATAAATCTACGTGGTGGAAGACTCAGATTATGATTCTCACTTTCACACGGTGAGAGGGAGTAGCTAGGCTCGCTAGGTTTTGAAGAACCAACGTAACTGGTTAATGTACCTCCTGTAAAAAGGAAACTTGCATGATGTTCATGATCATAAGGAAGTTCAAAACACTATTCAATAAATCTTGTTACAAGTCTTATTATTAGAGGTGTGGCGATCATCAGTTAAGATTTTCCTTAGTTAAGGAAAATGTGCAGCAGAGATCCTGAAGAGTTTCAGGATGATGGATTAAAAGTCCATGGTCATCTACATGAATAGAAATTTGAAGTTTAGATTATATTTGGAAGATCTCAAAAGTTAGTTGAGATGAACCTCACTAGTCATAGGTCCCAGGATCAGTCATGTGCTTTATAGTCTCTACATAGACATGTACTTAGCATGTGTAGTGGTACCTACTTGGTACAAGTGTATGTGGAATCGAATATGTCTTGGTCAATGAAATAGAGTTTCAAAGATATATGAAATTTGACTAGTATAGTGATTGAGGAAAGATACATATGTTACTCTAGATAAAGCATGTTGAAAACCAATAAATATTTATGAGGTTTCAAGTTAGTTATATCCAATACATGGTACATATTCACATATGAGCAACATTGCCAGCATTCTTACTAAGCCTCTATCCATGACAAGCTTGGTATAGTACATAAAAACTCCTCTAGTTGGAGAGGGAGTATTGATGTGTCTTCACAGGCAGTAGCAGATAAAGTCCCCACAAATTTGTCATGGTACATGACTCAGGCATCCAGGGGTTGTGATATATTATGGGGAGAATCCACATGAGTAAATACATGGTCAAAATATTAGAGACTACTGATACTTAAGAAGAGTTATAGTCTGAACTATTTAGAGAATAGTTAAACCTCTCGGAGAGGTAGTTGGGTTGTTAAAATATAAAGAGAAAGATCACTGAGAAAGTGATCATGACTTGAAGAACATCACAAAGAACTTCTCCAGATAACAAAAGATTCAACAAGCCAACAAATGTTGAAGAGTGAAAGAAAAGATAAGACTTTCTTTCTACATATTATTACACATTTGTTGTATATTGTTGTATGTGATGGATTTAAAATCCATGGTTTCTAGCTTAGAGAAAATTTATCCTTGATTGGATCTAGATGATGCTACTATGTGTAAGTAGTTGGATGGTCTTTGAGCATACTTGTTATATTTTATGCTTACTACCAGGAATATGTTTGAGTACCTTTGAGGTACCTTAAAATAGGCTCTTTATTGTATTTGATACATGGCAGGCTTATTTTGATTGTGCTATCCAACTATCGTTTTAGCCTAAGATGAGCGGTGTATTACGACTAGTACTACAAAAGCTAAGTGTAATTTGTGGTTAGTACTACAAAAGCTAAGTGTATTGTGGCTAGTATTACAAAAGCAAGATGCATGTATGAGAGTACTTCAGAAGCAAAATGTGTTTTGCGGATAGTACTACTTGTTGAGGAGTAGTGTAGCTTGGAAAGCTACCTACTAGGGTGAAAGACTTGATCATACAACCATTAGGTGTTAATAGTCAAGCTTTCTGGAAAACCCTATATGTGTGTTATGATAAAACACTAGAAGATAGCTTTAATTATTCTTTTTCAGGAAAGGAATTTTGGTCTGGGGTTCTTGGGACCTCACAGGGAGGTTCCCGGGACCTCATAGGGAGGTTCCCATCCTTGAGTAGGAGCCAAATGTTATCTCCCAAAATAAATTTATTTTCAATAAGTTCACTCATACAATTTATTTTTTGATAGGATGAAGATTTCAAGTCATATCATGAAAGACATTGGGGTGACTAACAAAGTTGGGATATCTGATGTTCTGTTATTTGATAAATTTTAAAGTTTTAACTTTTGGTGGCTTAGGAAAGATTTTCAAGAGCTCATTAGCCACCAAAAAGCCTAGCTTTTGGCAGCTAACAGTTTAACGCAGAACCATGATTATCCACCAAAAGCTCACTCATTACGTTATTGGTTAAAATTCTGCTAAAAGGACTTTCGGTGGCTTAGGCAAGCTTTCCAACAACTCATTAACCACCAAAAAGCTTTGGTTTCGACAACTTAACGAGGGTTTTCCGGAGGACGTTGACCATCGAAAGAAAATGAGATACGTTGTGGAAGAAAGAACGTTTCGGTGGCTTGGGAGAATGTGTTGGCATTTCATTAGCCACCGAAATCCCAGCTTTCGGTAGCTAGATGAAGTTTTACTTCATTGAAGTCATGGTCATGTAAAATTAATTCCAGTACATAGGTACTGATGAGTAGATTATAAATTTGTGACAAGCCTCTATCTGTGACAAAGTTTGGACACTTATGAGATAAGCTTGGTATGGCAGAAAATTCTTGGTATGGCAGAGAATGTCTCGCTCACTGAGAGGGAGTGTTGAGATTACAACATCAGGAGTCATTCTCCAGTCTTGTGAGTAATATCGAGACAATAGACTTGTGACTAATATCAAGTCCTACAAATATCCTGATATGATTGATGTAGTGATGTTGTAAATCTTGTGAGTAATATTAAGACAATAGACTTGTAAGTAATATCAAGTCCCACAAATATCCTCATATGATTGAGGTGGTGATGTTGTAAATCTTGTGAGTAATATCAAGCCGAGACTTGTGAGTAATATCAAGACAATAGACTTGTGAGTAATATCAAGTTCTACAAATATCCTCATGTTGTGAGGTGGTGTACTTTACTGTGTAAAGTGGATATACTATGTAATGTATGGCTAGTCATGGTCAATAAGTGCTACAGGTCTCCTTTAGGGATTAGCTACCCCTAGAGTGATTTACTTTAGCATGTGACTATATGACCCGGGCTAATACATATGATCATAGATTCGGAAACAATCTTATGAGTATGATTTGATATAGAATTAATGAAAACACATAAGGAGCATGTAGAGAAAATTAATACGCGCACATAGATAGATAGAGAATTCTAATTGCCCATGTATGCCTCCAAGTGAAATCGAATTAATAAGACATTAGTTGAGTCTTAGTTGTGATAAAAACAAGTTAATTTAATTAAGGAATCAACTCCTTAATTTATGCAAGTGGTTGTTGAAGATGTCACCGATGGAGAAGCACTAGTTGCATTTAGTTCTATTCAGTTACATTTGGTTTTGTTCAGTTACATCCAATTATTTTCAGTTACATTCAATTACATGCAATTCCATTAAGCTCAGTTCAGCTCATTCAATTAACAACTCAGTTAGAGGCAATTAAACTCAGAGGGTGCATGGTTGAAGATGAGACAACGTTCTCAGTGTTAACAAGTTAGTGAAGCATGCAAATATTCACTACCTTCCTTGTATGACCTAATTTGACTTGTTATTAAAGTGTTATGCACTTGGTAAGATCGTCATAATGTTCCATTTGATCTCTACTATCTCATGCTCTCTCATCAAGCATTGTGCTATTGTGTTGTAATCATTCTCTGTCGATTATCAATCATACTCTAAGATAGTTTGCTAGGTTTTTTATCCTCCAAATCAGTGGAGGGTTTTCCCAGGGTATACCTTGTGTTCTATGGTTTGATTTATTTTTGTCTTTGGATTATTGATGAGATCTATCTGCACTGTAATTGTGGATTAAAGTTTTAAAGTTCAAGTTTCTTCATATTTTGCTCAAACACTAACAATTATGTATCTACTCATGCAATCAATGATATTTCTTGATATTTAAAATCTACCAGCCTCTTAGAGATGGCCTCATTTCCCCTCTTACTGTTCTTCCATGTCGGAAGATGTGGAGCCTTAGCTATATCAACCAATCCAAAATCTCTGAAAAAGTTGGAAAAATAATATCCCAATGGATCCAGCTTGACCTTTTCACCCACACCTCAGGCGCCCCCAATGTTAGATTTAGATCACCCCCAAGAATCAGAGATGGTAATCTTAATATACGATCATCCCTTACACAATTCCAAAAAATATCATGATCTGCATATGGATCATAAAAATTCATAAGATTAAGTTCCATGTCAAATCACGTATAATGACCAGACAAGAGAATACCTCCCTTAGTTATATACAATAAGAATCTACCCGATTTACGGTTCCAAGTCGACAATAATCCCCTAGAAAGGCTTGAAGAATCACAAGTAGCCATCTCCCAACCCTTCAAAAATTGAGCAATAAATATTCTAGCCTTCTCCCCCGAAATCATCGTCTCCTGAGCAAAAACGATATATGGATTGAATTTAGAAAATAACCTCCACAAGGATAGTTTTTTGGAGCATCCCCCAACTCCACAAACATTGATGGTTATGATCATCATTATTGAGACCTAGCTAGGGATTTGTTTACTCCAAGGGCCCTGACATTCTTTGATATAGGTTCTGGCGAGTTCATCTTGATAACATTCTCTTAATCAAATTTTTATTTCCCCTTTCTTGTACTTCTGGTTTTTAATGGTGATAAATCCGATGCAAGTCCCCCTTTTAACACCTAGTGGTTTTTCTTCCTCTAGCTACCCACAGGCTCTATCACTGTGTTACCCCCATCAATAAATGATCCATTATGAAGAATCTTCACATCCAATTTTTGTATGTTCCCTATAAAGGTCGAAATGGGCTTACTTTTGAAAATATCACATAAATAAGGGTTATTGACCCTATATTCCCTCCCCTAAAATAGGTAGCTTACCCTTCTCCCTCCCCAATCCTGCCTCCATCCCAAAATAGATGTTTAAACCGTCCCCAACCTAACCTACAAGTGTAGATCCTCCTCCCACCATACCATCCTCCCCGATCGTGTTTAATTCCGAATCTTCACAAGAAACTTTCAAATAAGGAAACCCATCACCCATAATTTGTTCACCTTCTCTACATGGAATCCCCCCGACGAGTGGGTATTTTCTTTACCAAACACATATATAGATTTCGACCCAACACCATCTCTACATTGGTTCCCCCCTAGTGAGTGGGTATTGTCCTTAGCAGACACAAATGTTGATCCCAACACACCAGATGATGAGCAGGGTCCCCATCCCCAACACCCTTACAATCTATGATAGAGTTATTACCCCCCAAAATCTTCTCATACAATGTGCATTAAGATAAATTTGCTACATCTTTAGAGGATACCGAATAAAAAAGGTATGGAACAATATCATGAATCTTATCGATAATAATAGGTAAATCGTTAGTACCAATCCCCATCTCAGTCTTTGCTGCTTGTGGCCGAGGCGGTCTAAGCGTGTCTGAGTCTTCGAAGTCCCCAACAACATCCAAACACCAATCTCTAGAGAAATTAGATGAATCATCGCTCACTAAACCCGAGCTAGATGATTGAAATGCCTACCACATATGCCCTACCTCTTTGCACTTGGAGTATTTAAAGGGAAGCCCCTAGTAATCCAGTTTTTGTACCAAGAATGTTTCTCGCCATTCGATCTCGAGCTCAACCATAAACCCTTTGGTAACATCGATCTCTACCAGCATCCGCCCCATTCGTTTATCTCTGCCTTTGAGAATATCCTCCCTAACATGCAAGAATCGACCAAGATGATCACCCACTACCTGAAAAGCATATTGGTGCCATATAGATAAAGGGAAATTCGGTAGCAATACCCAAATATGCTTGAATCCGATATTTTATGTGCATGGATTAAACCATGAATGCCACCGCTTCAGCATGAGACTCTCGTGACCCTTCAACCAAGTAGTTCTGAGTACTCTGGTCACATGGTCCTCCCGAGTAAAGGTAAACCCATACCATCCTTTTGACAGGATGGACACTTCATGACAATATTTGAATAAGGACTTCCATGTCTCCTTAACTCAGGCATCAATCTCAAACCTGTTCATAGCCTTATAACTTAACTTGCCAAATAAAATCATGAGTGACATACTTATGACATGCTCCAGGCACAAGTCCCTACCCACAACCATCTGCCTACCATTAGCTCTCAGGTTCCATCTATGTGTGTTTTGGCCTTTTATGTGATAGGGTTCATTTGAACAACATCTCTTCTTAAATATTTTCCCATTGATAACCCTATCATGTTCAACCTTCTTCTTCCCCACATCTCGTTCCATAGATGCCTTTCCTGCTTCATAGGAACCGTTTCCCACCTCACCGACTGACTGCATGGACTCACCACCTGCCATCTCCCTAGCTAGAGAGATACCAATAACCCCATTCGTTCCACCACTTATCCCCGCCATAACGCTAGCCCCGCCACAAAGCTCCGGATGCTGACTCAGATAAATTTCCCTATATACCCCATCCTGCAACCACCAATCATCTTAAGCCACATCCTCCTATAATAACCCCCTTTAGCTCCTGTTCATCACTAGATCCCATGGCTCGAAAACCTGGAAAAGTCAGGATAAGACAAAACCCCACACACCACACACCCCAAGTGGTCTCGAAACCTCCACACCCGGTTCAAGACAGAACACAGGGTAAGCCTACTAGAAATAAACCGACAGGGAATATCAATGTCCCAGATCCACTTCACCTGTTCGGTCACGAGGTTAATCTGAACCCCAACCCAAGTAGCCCAGATTGCCACATGGTAAACGCTTATAAAATACTGCTAGTAACCCCAACAATCATATAGTAAAAACCATAATACAATATACCATCATAACCCTTCAGATTCTAAGGGTTCGTGAAACCGATTCTTTGTTGTCGTCTGTGCCACATATACCACGAGTCTATCTTCAACTACAGGTTTGACCATTACCTACATATCTTATTGTAACATCACTTAGACTCCAGTTCGAGAATATCATGTTTCAAAGGGATTCCAATTACTAACATTGTTAGAAGTTCTGAAGGGATCCCAATTTCCTAACAATGCCATAAGTGATTTACGAGCTATTAACAAAAGTAGGATTTTCTAGGCTTCCATGAAAAAAACATGACCAACTTACAGGCTATAATGTACATTCCAACTTTTTCAAATTTATGGTCAAAGTTATATATTAAGGGGTTAAATATACATTTGTCATCTTTGTGAATCAATGAGCGTTGAGGATAAAAATCACTTTCTCTTTGAGTGCCTTGTGTACACCCACATTAGATCACCGTTTCCTATTTTTTTGCTACAATGCAAACCTCAAACCTTTCTAACCTTCTAACTTGTCAAAACTATGGTAACCTATGAACGCTTTTAGGAGTAAAATTTTACGGTGATCCACATAATTTATTTATTTTCTATTAAGGTCTGATAAACCAAGTTGGTCTTAATGGACCACCACCACCACCACCATCTGCCTTTTCTTCAAAAGTCCTAGATTTAAGTTATACAAAAGTTGCGAAGATTTAATGGCCATCACCACCACCACCATCACCACCACCACCATCATCATCATCATCAATCCTAGATTTAAGTTATTAAAAAGTTGTGAAGATTCATTTGTAAGTATCATTTTTTATTTATTTATTTTTAAATTATTCAAAAAGCATGGAGTAAAGTTTGTCTTTAAATATATTTGAGACTCTTTTGTAAAAAAATAAATTCTAATATTTATAAGAAATTTGGATTTTAAATTTAAGTTTGTTTTATTTTTTTAGATAATTATATGGAGGCAACATCTCACTTACACGACTTAAATGGGGAGCACAATACTCTATCCCACAACCACTAAGGCTACACCCAGATATAAGTTTTTCAATTCTCTTATATAATATAATAAATTATGGAAGCATATTTTCTAATACATTATCAAAATTGAATCCCTATCTTTAAAAAATAGTATTTTTATGGGAATAAAACAATATAAATGAATTAATTTCTATTTTAATTTTTTTTAATAATTATATGGGGAGTAAACTTTCTACCTGACCATTTGCACCGATCGGATGACCTGGCTCGCGTGAGCTTTTAAATGGTCGTCTGATCGATGCAAATGGTCGGGTAGAAAGTTTACTCCATTATATGGACTTAACATGTCACTCATTCCATAGTCCACCCCACAACCACTCCAAGATCTGATTAACAAGTTCTTCAATATTCTTACATAATATATTAAATTGTGAAAATACATTTTCTTCTAATTGCACTGAGAGTAGGAAGATGTTGTAACATATAATGTTGTGTAAGGTAATGTAACATAACATTCTCATAAAAAAAATGCAAATGATGTCTTCTTTAAAAAAATTATATTGATTTGATCCTAAACTTATATATATTAAGAACCAAGAGGGATTAAATATCCGCGGGTCTAACTTTTTTAATGTATAAAAAATTTACACTTCAATAAAAAATATTCTTCTAGATACTTGATAGATCTCGATTTAAGATGAATCTAATTTAATATACACATGAAATAAATGGATTTTTCTTTCAAACATAATTTCGATAAAAAATTAAAATACAAACATAATTACACCTAGAGTATAAAAAATAAAAAGTAAGTAAGAAAATTATGTAATCTCGTAAAAAAAATATTAAAAACAAAAGAAATTTACACTTAATGAAATTGGATTCATCTCAGTGCTTAAAAGATCTGGGTTTAAAATGGATCTATGCTGGTTTTAATAAAAATGATGTGTATAACTTTCCATATCCTCAAAATTTAACAAATAAAAATAAGTTACTCCTAAATCAAACAAGTGAACCATTTTGCTCATGAATAAGTTGCTTCCAAATTAAACAAGTGAACCATTTTAAGTATGAATATTTTCAGCGCATGTGTTTCCTCTTAAAAGGCTACAGGTTCAAATCTATAGGGGAGTAGTGTATATACACCACTGTAGACTTTAGCAGTTAAATCACTGAGTAGAGAGGGTCCCTTGTCGCACAAACAAAAGGTCTTACTTGATTTGACGATGACCTTAATAATAGATAATTATTATTATTATTATTATAAGCTTATGGATTTGAAATATCCACCACCAAAACAAGTTTCTTAATTATGTCCACGTGTCCATTCGATGCTCCATTTAAGGAAACAGAGCAATTAAAATCCCTCCGGTGATGTTACACACGGGCGGTCAGATCTGCCGCCTTGCCAAATATCAACCGTCGATCATCGCTAAGATGAAATTTGTTTAGCAGAAACAAACGCAAACCGCCGCAGGGTATAAGAGGCAACCGGAAAGATTTAGGAAACAGAATTCGAATAAAATTTATGCATCTTCTGTCTTTGTTATGTAAAAATCGTCGATCCATATATATCTGACCGTGGAATCTGAAGAAAAGATGAATGATCTTTTACGCTTTTAAAAGGAAATAGATCTCCAAATTGGATTGAGCATCCGACGATCGGAAAACCGAGATTGAAACCCCACCAAAAAACTCGGAACCATGTATAAACTTATCAAAATTCGAATATTGCAGCAGCAGCAGATGGCATAATCGCGTTCGGCACATTTTCTTCGTTCCAGTTTAATGTCGCGGAAAAGGGCGAAGAATTGAGAGAGAAACCGTACTTACAGATAGTGAAGAAAGGGGTTATAACTGTTTTATTTTCCAAGCCGAAGAAACATACCTTCAGAGCTCAAATTGGCTCGTTTAATTTTCCATGGAACGTGCGACGTCGATTTTGATAAAAAACGGGTGAATTTGTTCGAATTTTGGCTTTATATATATGTTTTTTCAAGACCTGAAATCAGTCTGAAACGAAGTGTTGCGGCCATATTATTTTATTATAAGAGCAAATAAAATCACCGTACAAGCCCAGGATTTTTTGAAAAAAGTTGGTTTATTTTTAAGGAAATAGGGTTTAGTGTTTGATGGAGAATCCAGAGGGGATTTGCAGACATTATGGTTTAAAACAAGGGTTTAGGGTTTGATGGAGGATCTAGGGAGGGTTTGAAGAAGTTAGGTTTGAAAACAAGAGTAGGGTTAGATGGAGGATCCAGAGGGGGCTTTGAGCTTTGATTTTGAAGGGGGGCTAGAAGCAGGGCCCGCTGTTGCTGCTAATGCCCATGTATTGGGAAATTCTATAATCTCAGACGATTTACATGCCGTAGGCCCTTCAAATGGGGGACCTGTTTCTGGTGTTGCTGGACGCAAACCCTCTGCACATTCTGGTGGAAGGAGTTTCAGGCAGACTGTGTGCAGGCACTGGCTGAGGAGCTTATGTATGAAGGGTGATGCTTGTGGATTTCTGCATCAGTATGACAAGAGCCGAATGCCGGTCTGTCGGTTCTTTGCTCGGTTTGGTGAGTGCAGAGAGCAGGATTGTGTTTACAAGCACACAAACGACGAGGCGAAAGATTGTAATATGTGAGTTTTCCGCCAACCTTCTCCCTTATAAGATATTTGTATGTTTTGTTCTTAACGCACCTATCTGGTCCATAGGACAGGACACCCTTTTAGAATCAAAATTAAAATTGAAAGGCAATTTCAGTGGAATTTTTGATCAAGGATGCTGGCTTGCTAAAGCCTAAGATCTCATTTTTTTTTAGAAACATAGCGGTTACAATGGAAAATTTGATCAAGGATGTTAGCTTTTTAAGATCTTATTTCTTAAAGAAACCTGGCCCAGGGGTTTGTAACTTTGTACTGTAAAGAGTACACTTCCTCTAGCTTAGGTGCCAGCTATGATCAAGGGAAAATTTGATCAAGGATTTTGTCTTGTTAATATCTATTTTTTTGTTCAAAAAACATGCCCCAGAGCGTCGTACCTGAAAGAGTGTGCTTCCTTTAGCTTGGGTGGCAGGTCTGAATGGTAGCTATTCCGTCAAAATTGTTTGTGACCAACAACCAACTTCCTCCTTTGTAACTCATGCTGTACTGGTGGGCCAGTTTATAATCAGAATGGAAGACAGCTTCGTTCCTTTCCTATCTGGTTTTGTTTTGGTCCATGAAACGAAGTGGTTGGTGTTTCCTTTGAGTGGGGTCATGTGCTTTGCTTGGATGGGAGCCTTTGATGCTTGTTCCTAACTTGTCATTATGATTCCTCTCCTACTTATAAGTTTTAGCAAATATAGTAAGCATTTCAAACCATAAGCGCTATTGATTCTAGCGTGAGGCCTTTCTTTTAGATGAGGGCTGATTGATTTCACCAGTGAAACAATACCCTGTTGATATCTCACAAGTGAAACAATGCCCTGTTTATATCTCACCAGTCAAAGAAAGCTAAACCCTAACCCTAATCTAGCCTAGAGAAGTGCACCCAGGCATGCATGAGAAGGCTGCCTAGATTAGAACGCCTTAATGAGATTTTTACACTTGTAAGCATGTGCTACTACTTGAACTCTGCTCCCTAGTTAAACCTAGAAATTCTCTCATGCAACTTCCCTAGTCGAAAAACATAACAGCAATCAAGTTATTAACTAAAGATAAATTGATACCTATTAAAAACTGGAAAAGGCATGTGCTGTTCTAAATTTGTAACAGCAACTAAAGTGGGAATTTTGTTGAGGCCCATGTATGCATGCGCTCTCCTCCTCTGCTATGTAACTACTATGCCTTTTCCAAGAGGCTCTTCTCTGGTGCAGCATCATTCTCATGTCCTCATTGCTGTGTTGGAGCTGGTGAGTTTGCCATGCTGAAGGAGGACAACTGCCAAGCGACACAGGTACAGAATGCTAAAACTCCCTCTCTGCAAGGAAGGTGTTCACCACCAATCTCAATCTCTCCCTCAACGTCTGACTCTCTTTTAGCTTGGGGCTTCGTCAAAATCTCTGCAACCTGAAAGAACATACCCTAGGATCACTGCACCCTTCTGAACTCTCTCCCTGATGAATTGATACTGGATATTAATGTGTTTGGAGTGATCATGAAACACTAGATTGTCAGAGGGCTTGATGCAACTCTGATCATCACAGCAAACAACTGTGGGCTCCAAACTGTGATTGGTCAACTCTGCTATCAGTTTGTGAAGCCAGATATCCTCACAAATAGCAGTACTTGTAGCCACATATTATGCCTATGCTGAACAAAGTGCAACTGAGGACTGTTTCCTGCTGAACTAGGATATGGCTCCTGAACCCAATTTAAAGCAACACCCTAAAGTACTCTTCAAGTCATCTGCATCTCCTGCCCCGTCAGAGTCAACAAATCAATGCAACAATAAATCACCATCTCTCTCATGAGCTGTGCCATTCGGCTTCAAGTGTCTGAGCATGTGTTTTATAGCCCTCCACTGAATCTGTTGGGATCAATCATGAACTGGCTCAATGTGTTTACTGAAAAACAAAGATCAGGTGTGGTATTCAGTATATACACAAGGGAACCACTTAACTGTCTGTATAAAGAAGGATCTACCAAATCTGAATCTGTAGATACATAAATATTTCTATATCCCGAAAATGAACAAAAATATGTACTTTTTGTTGTTATGTTCATTTTATTCATTTTTGTGATTTTTTTAATAATTGGTCTGGTCTTAAAATTGGTTTGCCTAGTCTTTTAAAGGGCAAATTACAATATTTGCTATAACCAACTGACAAAAGATGAATTTCACACACTGGTGGAACAACACAAAATTCATGTCGCAACTAAGATGCGACAACAGGATGGTATTATTATGTTAAAATCCACCCAAAACTTGCATCTGGACCGGACCACTAGGAACATGTCTCTAGAGAATCCAACCTTGGTGGATAGCCTAACACACCACCATCCTTCCTATTGGATTACTACCCACTAACACAAATTGCAAATTTGTAATTCATACTAATTTTTTTGATTATGAAGATGTTTACTGTCTTCTAAGACTGATAAGGTCTGTCAGATGAATAAAAAGAATCAGACTAAATATTTTTCAGAATTTCATTTCTATATTTCCACATGGTGAAAATGCAAGTACCGAGAGTAGTGAGGTGCATCTACAACCCAAGTAAATGTGTCATGCTTGTAACATTAATAAACTAAGTTGAAGAAAATTTGAAGTTCATAAAAATGAAAAATGAAAAAATAGCTCAACATTATAATTATGTTTTTTTTTTCTTTCGATCTCCCTTGATGCTTATTAGATTGATCTATGTCAGTGGTTTTGTAAGATAGAAGGCCCTGAAGAGCAAGTTGAAAAGTATTTGAGTTATGGAATTGGGCAACATTTTGTCTTATATTACTAGGGTAGTATATGTTAAAAGGAAGTGGTGTTCATCTTTAACTTCCTTTGTATCATAGATATTACAAATATGCTCCTCACTTTGGGTTAGTCATGTGGCTAGTTTTACTATGGAGGTCATGAGCATTGGGCCAAATCTTAGCAATATATACATTTTGTGTTTCAATCTCCTAATGTTGGAAAACTAGTTTTGATCGTCCAAATTAGCACACAAATTTTTCTTGATATAATCTCATCATATTGGAAATTAGTTTTAATAGACCAATTTAGTGTAGAATTTTTTCTTAATATTTGAATAGAATGTCAGATTTCAATCCTATGGGGGGTTAATTACTATTAAAATTTATGATGATACTCAAAGTCAAAGCCTTTGTAGGGTTTATAAATGACCAACTTCTCTTATCGTTACATGTTTATGTTTGGATGTCATCATTTTTAAAACTAAACATTATTGATAATATGTTTAGATGCAAAAGTTATCCATCCTAATACATATAAAAGGTTTGGATTTCCACCCTCTTCAATATTCTTCCACAATATATTCAACGGCAGAAATATCTGTTCTAGTAAAAAACTAATAACTCAAGATACTACCCTATTCTCTTGGTGAAGGGATATATGCTCACCACCAAAAAGGTTTCTTGTTATATGTCCATGTATCCATTCATAGCTTCCTTTAAGGGAGCTGTGCATGTTGTGGTACACATGGATAGTCAGATCTAAGAGCTACTCTAAGATCAACTGTTGATCTTGGTACGATGAAGTTTGTTTAGAAGAAGCAAAGGAAAAAGTATCATTTGAGTGGGAGAGGCAACCGGAAAGATTTTGGAAACAAAATTCTAATAAACTTTATGATTCTTCTGTCTTCGTTACATACAAGATCGTCCATCATATATCTGACTATAAATCTGAGAAAAGATGAACATTCTTTTATGCTTTTAACACGAAAAACATTTTGAAGAGGATTTTGAACTTCGATGATTGGGAAACTGAGATAGAAACCCCACAAAAAACTAGCGAGCTTGAATGCACCGATCAGAACTTGGAAATTGCAGTGATAGTTTGCATAATCGTGTTCGGCATGTTTTTTTTTGTTTCAATTAGTTCGATGTTGTGGAAAATGGTGAACAATCGATGGAGAAGTTGTACAGCGTACGTACAACTACTAAAGAAAAGGGGTAAATATTTCATTTTTAAAGCCAAAGAAACTTTGCCATTCAGAGCTTGAATTGGCTCCACATAACCTGTCATGGAATCTACAGTGTCCATTTTGATACAAAGTGGGCAAATTTGTTAATTTTTTTTGGCTTTATAGGCTTTTTTTTAAAGCATGGAAGTGAGTTTGGAATGAGGTGTTGCCACCATTTTATTTGATTATATTAGCAAATAAAGTCACTGTAGAAACCCACAAAATTTTGAGTAATATTGGCTTATTTTGAAGGAATTAGGGTTTATAACACCCTTTTAGGATTTGGAGGGTCCAAAGGAGGTTTGAGGACATTATGGTTTAAATCAAGGGTTTAGGGTTTGATCAAGGATCTAGAGAGCGTTTGAAGAAAGTAGGATTGAATGCAAGAGTAGGGTTAGATGGAGGATCTGGAGTGGGCTTTGAGCTTTGATTCTGAGGGAGGTCTAGAGGCAGGGCCTGCTGTTACTGCTAATATCCATGTATTGGGAAATTCTGTAATCTTATATAATCTAAATACATGAGCCCCTTCAAATGGAGCAACTGTTTCTGCTATTGCTGGACAGAAACCGCCTGCACTGTTTGGTGGAAGGCTTTTCTGGCAGTGTGTGCAGGCACTAGCTGAAGAGTTTATGCATGAAGCATGATACTTGTGGATTTTTGTTGTTGTAGGCATGCACATGCCCTCTACCCCTGCTACATAACTGTTGTGCTTCTCCCAAGAGGCTCTTCTCTGCTGTGCCATCTTCCTTATGCTATCATTACTGTGCTGGATTTGGTGAGTTCACCCTGATGAAGGAGGACAACTGCTGAGCAACACAGGTACAAAAACTAACAATCCCTCTTTGTGATGAAGGTGTTCTTGAGCAAGCCTGATCTCTCCCACAGCATCTGAATCTTCCCCTAAGCCGGAGGTTTTGTCAAGATGTCTGCAACCTGCAAATGTGAAACACCATAATCTAGGATCGCAGCACCCTGCTGAATTCTGTCATTGATGAAATGGTACTTTATATAAATGTGCTTGGAGCTATCATGGAACACTAGATTCTCAGGGAGCTTGATGCAATGATTATCACAATAAACAGTTGTGGGCTCCAAACTCTGATCAATCAACTCTTCTATCAGTTTGTGAAAGCCAATTAGCCTGACAACTTGCACTTCTTGTTGTCATGTACCCTGCCTCTGTTGAACTAAGGGGAATTGGGAACTGCTTCTTGTTGATCCAGGATATGACTCCTGAACCCAAACTAAAGCAACACCCTGCATCTCCTACCCAATCAGAATCAACAAATCCATGTAAGAATAAATCACCATCTCTCTCATACCCCAGACCATAGTGAACTGTGCCCTTATGCATTGAATCTATCAAGGTTCAATCATGAAATTGCTTATTGTGTTCACTGCAAAACAAATATTAGGCTTGGTATTCACTAGATACACAAGGGAACCAATCAATTGCTTGTATAAAGAAGGATCTACCAAATATGGAGTCTCAATTAACAGATAACTTCAGATTTGGAACCATAGGAGTGGCTTGAGGTCTTGCAATCCATCATCTGAAACCTCTTTAAAATCTTTACTGGATACTTATCTTTTTCAAGGAAAACATTCTTGGAACCCTGCCAAACCTCTAGACCTAGAAAATAATGCATCCAGCCTATGCCTTTCATGTCAAATTCACTTTCCAGTTTCTCCTTGCACCATGCTATTTTTAAATTAGCTGTTAGGACCAGGTCACCTACATACAACACTAAGATGAATTTATTTTATTTTATTAAACAAATAATACTAGCACAGCCACTTAACTTGTGGCCAGTGAACACTTATAGGTCACAAGTTAAGTGCCAAATGAGGCTATCTGTTACTTGTTCTCTATGGGTTGATCACCGTTGTCTATGCCTCACCTACATGTTATCAACCACAAATGAGTTATCTGTTACTTGTTTTCTATTGGTTGATCAACTGCTGCCTATGCCTCACGTACATGTATGATGCTATCACTGGCTTCTTCTAGTTAAACGGGTTGTTTGCCAGGAAGCCCGTTATCCATGGATCAGCGAAGACTTATCCATGCATTAACTACCAGTTATTTTTTATCTTATTTTCTTTTATAATTGTTTATTTTGAATTTGGAACGACTGCCATAAAATTAATCTGGACATTACACTTTTCTCATCCTCGTGCAATCTAGAAAAAGCATAGATGCTAGTCCACCTCAAATTCTAAGATATAAACACCTATTGGCGTAACAAGTTAGATGTGCAGCAGTCTTGGTGAAAAGCCCAAATTCTGTAGGTACCCATCAATCTGTGAGTTCCAAGCATTTGGTGCCTGCATCAGCCAGTAAAGGGCCTTCTTCAAGCTACACACATGGGTATTCGACCTGTGCACCTCAGAACCTCTCAAAATCAGATCATTTATAAAAGTTGTTTTAACATCCATGTGATATAAAGGCTAATCAAATACTGATGCTAGAGACATGATGCTTCTGATGGGAGTGTGCATGGCACTCCTCAGTTGATGAGATGCATAAAGTTTTCAGAAAAAACATAACGTCCACAGGGCAAGGCACAAGAAAAATTTAGAGTCATGCATTGGTGTATGGGTCAAGGATCCTTTCATGTTGTTTAGTTATTGGTTCTATTTATCCCATCAATCCCAACTAACAGACATAATGGTACAACCAGTCTTGGCCCAAGAAGCATGGTGCTCAGCTATTATTTTGTCTACACCTTTCTATCAAAAGCATACACAGTCCTACACCTAAGAGATTCAGAAGTAACTGCATTAATAACGGTATGCAAATATTGAAATCTAGCAATATTGAAGTTTGATTAAAAGCTGGTGTCTATGGTTCTCTCAACATTTTTATGATTAATGTTTCTCCATTTCATAATTCTAAGGATTTTTCGGATCTGGTCTGGGAACAAGGAGTGAAAAAAGTATTAGCTTGAGGTTTAGGAGGAATGACAAAAAATTGGGTGGCGTTGTGGGAATGGGGATTGATATCATTACTGCTAGCAGCAGCAACAATACGAGCAGTACCACTCAACAAATTGAGGAGATGTTTTAGATTGTTGTGCTATTTCGATTTTACCTTTTGTCTTTTCTGTTTAGCAGTTGTGATTGCAGCAGAGTTGGCCATGATTTGATCTTTAAGGTTCATGGGTTTAACAATAATGGGCAGGGATTTTGTTAATGTGTTACTTAAGATGGTTTATTTCCCCACCTATATTTTATAACAAATTTGCACTGGACTGTGTCCTTCCCCAAGGCCTTGAAACAAACCCAAACAAAATCCCTTTTTTCTTCACCAAATTTTTTTCTGGTTTCTTACAGCTTCAAAAAATTAGTGTGGCTGTTTTTTTCTTCTTTTTTCTTTTTTATAATGGGCAACCTAAACAACCCAAATACCTTTCTCAGAAACTTCTTTATCTGTTGAAGCGGTTTGTTGAGAAAGAAAACCTGAAAAAACAGGCTGTTGAAACTTGAAATCTCTTGCTTGGCCAACAAACACTAAAAATCTCTTCAATCATTCTGAAAATTTTGGATGCAAAGTACATTCAGCCAATCAAGAAAAAATTGTTTCCCAACCTCCGAAATTGGCTGAAATTTCACTGCAACAGATTTAAAAACATTGATACAGTTGACAGAAGCTGAAATTCTACTATAAAAATGCCCCCCTCGAAAAAATTGGCTGCGAGTTCTCCATAGAACATTGAAAACAATCTTGACACTCAAGAAAAGTCCTAAAGAGAAGAAACTTGAATGAGAAATTGGCCTTTTTTGCCTAAGTTGTACAGTGAGTTTGATGGTGAGTCTTGTGAAGTATGATTTTTGATACATAGGATAATTTGTTTCATTGCATATTTATCTGCTTTGGATGCAGTTGTTTTTGCATAGGATCATCAGTTTTTCTTTGGAAATTGTATATCAAATCCTTATAGTGTTCTAACATAAGCATAACCTTTTATCTTTCCTGTTTATCTAGAGCAACTGATGTTGGGCTCTCTGGTGAATCTAGGCGTTTTTATTTCTGGAGAACCAAATAGAACAAAGGCATGAAAAAGTTAACTCATTTGTTTATTTTAATTGAAGCACTTGTAGCTTTCTGGTGATATTGTAAATCCAAAACTGTCCATGTAGATGTCTTTCAATCTGCAAGCAGGTGCTTGAGATTTTAATGACACAATCATGGTGCAAGCATCATCTGCTGTTATGCTCAAGTATCTTGGAATCTACACAGTGATGGTTGAATGTTTTCTTTTTGATGTTGTAACAGGTACAAACTTGGTTTCTGTCCAAACGGGCCTGATTGTCGATACAGGCATCAAAAGATGCCTGGTCCTCCACCACCTGTTGAAGAGGTTCTCCAAAAGACTCAACAGTTGGGCTCTACAGCGAATGATGCCTACCCTAACAGATATCCCCAGCATAGGCATAACAATTATCATCATCAATCAGATAGGACCTACTTGCAGCAGCCTTTGGCCAGTGCTTCTCATCGATTGCCTGGAAATTCACCAATACAGGGGGATCCAAAGAATCAGCAAAAGCAACGGACACATCGTCTCCCTCAACATCAGGCAAATCAGAGTCAAGACCAATCAGCAAACCCTATGGCAAATGGATTATTGAGTCAACCAAACACAGTCTCTGCTTCATTGCCGCTTCCACAAGGACATTCTAGGTTCGTTGACATGACTCAGTGCATGGCTGTTCTTCTGTGGGGACTGTTGTAAATTTGTAATATCATTTTTATGTTAACTCGTATCAAAACATGTTACCTTGTGCCTATCTGCCTAATTCGTAGTCTTTCCTCCAGTTATGTTGGGGACATGACAGTAGACATGATTGTCAAAATTATGCCTTGATTGGTATATTTATTTTGAGATTTGAATATTTAATTGTACCAAAGTTCATAATTATTTTTTCATATTGAACACCTTGGTCTTTAGCACCAATTAATAGCAAATTCTCTTTCCACTCGTTTTGCTCTAAATGTATTGCCCTTCGAAAAATTATATAGTGACTATTGAGCAAGGACTTCAGATATATAATTTATTCAATCTATTTAGTTGCCTTTAATAGTGGCAGAGTTTATGGGCACTTATGCTGCAGTATGTATGTGACTGAATTTGGCCATTGCAGGGGTCAGCAATTGTAAGCTATAATTTAACCTCCGTCAAGGGAGTTTTCTGTTCAGTTTTTGCATACATTTGTTTTATAAATTTATAAATCTAAAATACAATGACAATGCAAGCACACAATCAAGAGGATATTACTTTGGGCTTTTCTTTACAATAAGTTACTATAAATTTTGTTTTTTGCTTTACGTCATTTCTTGAATCTCAAATTTCAGCAAGTGCCCAGATGCTGTGTTTGGTGGAATTGACAATATAAGTTTTGTGTGTACAACAAAGGAGCATATCTTTTCCAGAGCTGTTGAAAACAGCTACTACAAAGTAAGAAGGGTGTAGTAAAAAATATGCATACTATGAATCCTTATCAGCTCGCTCGGAAGATATATTCCAGAGGGTATTTACATATCATCTTTAGACAACTGATGATGAGTTAGCAAATTTAAGTTAGGTTTAGCAGTTGGGTTTTATTTCTGTTTGCAATATCTTTTTCTTAATATAACGCTGGATACGATTTTTAGCTTTAATGAATATTGGTATGGTAGGGTCCAGGGATATGGATCTACATTGCAGCTGGGCAGTACTTCTATTAAAACATGTATATTAGACCATATCTTTTTGGTGTACTTTTCATTCAGCATCACATTCCCCCTTAAGAATTTTCTATATTCCTATAAGCAATTATTTTCTCAATGTTTTGTTGTTTTGTTATAAAGTTGAGTACGCTTTTGATGTATAATGATTATTTAAAAGAAGTTGAAATGTTCAATGCCAATTTTCAAAGTGATGGATCATTCACTGAATGAATAGCTCGTGGTTTAAGAAATGAAGAATGAACGATTTCTGTTTTTTTCTTTTTATCTGTATTAACGTGATGGTATGTACATATAACATTTCACAAAATACTTTTGATAGTAGTGACCACTACCAGAGGGTCATAGAGGTCTAAATGATTGTCCTCCCAAAACTCATAAAACTAAATATCAAAAAGAGCATTAAATATATAAATTCCCATTGAGATCTAGATATAACAACAAAAATATTTGGCACTGGGCCAAACGGTAGAGATCCATATCAGAAATTGAAGTGTTCATCAAAGGGTACACCAATGATAATCGTATTGTTGTTATGACCCTCTTTGGTAATGTTAATTAGAGTTAAGGTTAGTAGATGTATGATGGCTAATTAATTTAAGGTGGCCTAGTCACTAAAGGCATGCTTTTTTATTGCTTGTGAATCAGATTGCAGTTGCACCAATACCATCAGAAGCAGAACTTTGATGCTGTTTCAAGATTGGGTCCTGTTAGAGATAGTGCAACTGCGAGACCCATTGTTCGGGAGGATGGTACCCTAGTTGGTTAGCTAGGGCAGAGTAAGACCCTAGAAGGTGCCCTAGGGCCCCCAGTAGTCTCTTGGGGTTCTTGGTCTAGGACCAAGCAGGTTGATGCCAGGGCAAAGTCCTTAACATATGGTTAGGGACCCTATATGTCTCTAGGGTATTATGATCTGGGACCAGCCAGTTTCTTGGAGACAATGCCCAAGCAGATCTTGTAGGTTGAAACAGAGACTTCCTGGTCTGGGACCAGGCAGATTCTTGGTGTGGGACCAAGCAATTCCTGCAAGTACATCCCTAGTCAGTTAACCAGGTGAATCTTGGTCAAGTTGACCAAGATGATGACGTGTGATGTCCTCTCTCATATTCGGTTATTGCTAGGTTGTTTATCAAGGGACTCGCCACACCTTGATGATGTCACTGGCACCTAACCCCTAGGAGCAGTAATGAGGACCAGAGGATCACATCATCTAGTTTGTATTTTCTCCTTATACAGTGATGATAAAGATGCATGGAACACACATGACAATATACCTTGAGAGAGAAAAGATTAAAGTCCTTGGTCCTTTATGGTACACCTTCGTCCTGTTGGTTCTACAGGTAAAAGAGAGGTTGTTTGTCCACCTTTATGGTACACCTTGGTCTTGTGGGTATGAGGGTTGTCTTACCTTTTTATTATGACCCCTTTGGTTGACTTATGGTCCTTTAGTTTTTTACTTGGTCCTAACACCCTTATTGTGTGTACCTTTGGTATGATGAGTTTTATTTTATTGTTTTTATTTTTGTAAGACCATTGGACCAATGGTACCCTATTCTAAGTCAACTTAACTTTATGGTTTTTATTTTGTAAGACCATTGGATCATTGGTACCCTATGTCAAGTCAACTTAACTTTATTGTTTTTATTTTGTAAGATCATTGGACCAATGGTACCCTATCCTAGGTCAACTTAACTTTATATTTTTTATTTTTATTTTGTAGGGCCATTGGACCATTGGTACCCTATCTTAAGGTCACTTAATTTTATTTTATGTTTTGATTGGTAAAACTCCTAAAAGCTAGGAGTAGTTGAGTGATCTTTCTAGAAGGCTTGTCAAGATTACAAATAAGTTTCACTTCTCCATTTCTAGAAAGCATCTTGACATGAGAAGAAGTTCAGATCTGATCCTTTGCTGGTTTGTGCTTAACGCCTAGGGTTTTTGCTGCTTTGGGTGGACGTTTTGATTTCTTGCTGCTCCTATCTTCTTATGGAATAGTCCATGACTGTTTTGGTGACCTTAAGGGCAGGCCGTGTCCATATCTGTAGGTTTTTAGCTTGGGCGTCTCTCCTGTGCGTTTGCTAAACTTTTGTGTGACTCTCCTTGTTAGATCGCGACAGCTGAAAGCTAACCAAGGGCAGGCCGTGGCTGTGTTAGGCCTGCTAGGGCAGTTCCGTGGACTGTTTGACCCTCTCCCGCTGATATGTAGACTGTAGTGATCTTCACCTACTGGGCTGTGACCTGTGTATGCCCTATAAGGGTTGGGGTGTGACTGTGTAAGCCCTCTAGGGCTTAACTGTGACTGTGTTTATCCCTCATGGATAACCTATGACTGTGGCTACCTTCTCCAACATACCCTCACTGTTTTTGGGAGCCCCTATGGGCTGGGAATGACTGTGTTGGCCTCCTCCTAGCTGGACATGACTGTGGCTACCTTCTCCAAGCTTGCTGTTACTGTTTTGTAGCCCCTTTGGGCTGGCTGTGACTGAGACTGTCTTCTCTCTGTAGGCTGTGGTTGTTGTGGTGGACAGGTCTTTGACTGTGTTGTCTCTTTTCTACTGTGCTGTGACTGTGTTAAGCCCTAGATGACAGGTCAACATTGGTATTAAGTATGCTGAGATTTTTGAGGGTGCCTAACTGTGTTTAGGGCTGACTATCTTCTGCTGCTAGTCTTCACACTTGGTTACTGAGATATCTTGTTTACTATTGTAAGTTCCTACCCTTAACAAAAATCTAACCTTCTCTCTCTCAAGGTATGTTAACTGTTCCTCTGGTAATTTGTCCTTTCAGTGACAAGTTCTAAAACCTAAAAGTATCTGGCTATAAGACTGATCTAAACTGTTCTAGACCAGCGTTATTCTTTATTAACTGATACTGCTAATTCTGCTTTATTTACTGTACATTACTACTGATCTTTTCATTAGTCATAATATTGTTACGGTTAATGGTAATTAGTAAATCATCTCAAGGACCAACTCTAACACAGTGATAATTGGAGTGTTAAAGTTGAAAGAGATAAAAAATTATGTTTTGAAGTATTACAACAGTACTGTTTTGGATCTAGTTCTGTTTTATGCATCAAAGTATAAAAGTTCAATTTGCTTACACCAAACCCTAACCTATCCAAAACATTAACAGGGTCATGATAATGATTATGCGCAGTGTTGAGCGATATAGGCCCTTGAAAAGCTGATCTACCATATTTGTGATTTCTTTCTGGTTTCAGAAACCTGCCTTGTGGCGCGATTTTTTATCTGTTCATGAACTAGAATGAAGTCGCACTAGTGCTATTTGAAGTAGAATATTAATGCCCTTTTTGAACTGGGGTTGCCATAGCTATAATGAGCAGTGTTGCAGTAGTTATGACCAACAGAGGAAAGGGATCCATTGAAATATGGATATTTGCCCCCATCATTGTGTAATATTTAGGTTTATGGAAAACCTGTGGAAGAAGTCCCTGAAGATAACTTTCCCTAAAATGCTACTGGCTACAAAGAGCATAACCAGGAGTGTTTAATATGACTTCCAAAAATGGCCAAAGAGAACCAAGATCTCAGCTTTACTTTACCATGTGCTTTAGCAGTTAGATTCATTCCTGTGTTTATAGCTATTTCTGCTTTTGTTGTGAAAAGATGCCCTTTCCTCTCCCACATTGTATGTTTATTTGATGGATGTACTTTTTATTCCATCGACATACTCTGGTGGTCATTTGTTAGACATTGATTAATCTGTCTTATTTTGTTTAATCAATTTTTGAGGTAACATGTAATGAGAAATGCTTATGGTTCACCAATTACACACACTCTAGGAAGCATGTCTTTTCCTTTTTGGCTATTGTGAGACAACACATTCAAAGTCAATTTCAACAAAGGAACACTATGAGAAAATAATACTCCTAGTTCAATTTGAGCCCACCATATAGGATTAAGTGGTTGTTCCAATTCATATGGAGGAAGCGAATTCCCCTTGTTGTGACATCGACAACCTGTATTGAGGTTACTAACACAACCAGTGATAACTAACATGTTTGATGCATTGAGCATTTTTCTACCAATGTGAACACCAACTATTCATCTATGATAGTTCAAATTGTGTACTAATCCCACTCGATGCATTCAACCCATTTCGCCAAACAAAACTTTAATGTTTCACTAGTTGGAATCTAGGGCTAACATCTATATATGGGACCATGCCTTATGGATGTACCTAATGGAATTCTTCATGGTAAGCATTGAGTTCAACATTGCTTAAATGGGGATGGTATTTTTATGATGGTCCATTAGAGTTAAGTTTAGTAGATATATTTTTGCTTGATGTAAGGCCACCTAGTCACTAATTAAAGTCCATTGTGACAGTTTCCTAGTCACTAATAAAAGTCCATTGTGTTAGTTATTAAATAAGGTCCCCTAATGATGGATTAGGGTTATGGTAGCTAGGGTATCCTTATAAATAAAGATGCAATTGTCTTGTGGGCATGGAATTTTTATTTATTATTGCTTCGCCATTTGTATTAGAGGATGCCCTCTTGAAGTGGCTATGATAGTTCGTTCTCAATTGAATAGGGTGGACAATACAATCTTTTGCATTTTATTGTGCCATCTTTTTGAGTTGTCCTTGTTGCATATTGTTAATGTTGGCAAAGGGATATAATAAATGTGATAAATTTAAACATAAGTTGCCACCACAACTATGGAATTGCACTTATTGTCTTTAGGCTTGACCTAGTTGGTCTCCTCGATGTTGATTTTTCCTAAGTAGCATCAAGAGCCATTCTCTGGGAGAATGGAGGCACCTAGTCAGTTACCAGGAATTCAACCCAGTTTGGGATTGGGGCCTCATCCTGGGGTCGAGGGCCATTCTCTGGGAGAATGGAGGCACCTGGTCAGTTACCAGGAATTCAACCCAGTCTGGGACTGGGGCCTCAACGTGGGGCTGAGGACGATTCTTTGGGAGAATGGAGGCACTTGGTCAGTTACCGGGAATTAAACCCAATCTAGGACTGCGGCCTTAGCCTGGGGATGAGGGCCATTCTTTGGGAGAATGGAGGCACCTGGTCAGTTACCAGGAAATTAATTCAGTCTAGGACTGGGGCCTCAGCCTGGGGCTGAGGCCATTCTTTGGGAGAATGGAGGCACTTGGTCAGGTACCAGGAAATTAATCTAGTCTGGGATTGGGGCCTCAGCCTAGGGATGAGGGCCATTCTCTGGGAGAATGGAGGCACTTGGTCAGTTACTAGGAAATTAATCCAGTCTGGGATTGGGGCCTCAGCATGGGGTTGAGGGCCATTCTCTGGGAGAATGGAAGCACCTGGACTGTTACCAGGAAATTAACCCAAACTAGGATTGGTGCCTCAACTTGGGGCTGAGGGCCATTCTCTGGGAGAATGGAGGTGCTTAGTTAATTACCAAGTAATTGACATTGAGTCATGTGATGCAACCTGGGGCTGAGGCACCTTGTCAGTTACCAGGTCATCACCATAAGCCCTAGACTAGGTTTGGGCAAGTGATGCACTCCTTTCCTTGATCTATGGGCTATGAGACATTCTCTAGGGACTAGCTACCCTTGGTTAAGAGACCTAGGACTTGATCTTGGTGGCAACGAGGAGATCAAGATAAAGCATTTAATAAACCTCCTTTTTTATGAAGATGTACTTTGAGTGGGCATGAATGGACCATGAGGACCTTGTAGAACTCTTGAGGTGGCTTGTTGTGGTCACAAATTCACCTGAAGGACCAAGAAACCCTAGCACAACATGTATTGGTCCAAGTGACCATCAAATGAAGGACCAAGTGGCACAAAGACAAACAACAAAAGACCAATGAACCGCAAAACATTAAAAGTCAAGGGTCAACGATGAAAAAAGACTGGAAGCCCTAATGTCAACTTCCTAATCACATGGAAACATGTTATGTTTGATGGAATATAAATATAGAAGCACTTCCACTCACTTTCATCCATCCAAGATCATCACTTTGAAAACAATTTGGTGGTTGAAGTCTTCTCCTTCATCGCAGCTCTGTTTGACTGAGGACAAAATTCGGTGGCTGGGTTTATTCATCTTTTCCCAATCGTGACAACTCCTGGTCATTAGAGCTCTTGTTTTTGTGCTCTCTTCCTTCACGACACATCTCGGCTCACGGTGGAGGTAGCAGCAGAGAGTGGTGAGGTGGCTAGGGTCTGCTATACTTGCACCCAAGCTGCCCTACATACACCACAACACCCCGAGTCCTACTAGGGCTGTGCTCCCTTGCTCCCAAGCCCTATTAGGGCTATGCTACAACAATAGTCATGGTGGCAGCAACAGTAGGCCATTCCCAGTATTTGGTGAGGTGACAGCATGTACAATCCACGTGGCAACCAAGTTATTAGGGAGATTGGAAAGCCACAAGTTTTGAAAGTTGGGTTGATTTTTATCTACATTCATCTTGCAAACAAGGATGTTACTTATCCTTATATTACCCTAATTAAGCTTACACTTTATATATATACTAAGCCAGTTTTCCCATACTGCAACTGGTCGCGCACGAACAAAACCATCCTATCCTGTGACGTGGTATCGAAACAGGCAGGTAACGTAGGACAACAACTGTGTTTACCTTTACAATAAACAACTTAACTGGGCACCCGCTTGCTTAAACAACCTTATGGGCACCCTTGCGTCGGATCTTATAGATTTCTCAAAACTTAGGAGTAAGCTTCTCATTGGAGAGTTGGTTTTAGGTTGGATGTTCAAAAGGGCGTATTACAAGGGCCTAGATTGGTCCCCAGAGTTCCGTGAACAAATTGATGTAACTATCTCTGCTTATGTAGAAACTCAGTCATCTCATTTAGAGGATGAAATATTAATGCTTTGTGGTTTTTGTCCTTAAAAGGTTTCCCCGTGAAAAATCTTGTGTTCAATTGTGTGGATGTTTGTTTTTCTATTGTATATGATCTATTGTTGTTAACATCTCACTATTATCTCTCTAAGAGTCTGCAAAATTTAAAATGATCATACACGTCAAATTTCAATACTTGAAAGGTTTATGGACAAGCCAAGGCTCTTGACTATTCCTTGGTTGGTTTGGCTACCTCATAAATAGCTAATGGAACACCACTTTTTCACCCAGTGGTAGATATGGCATGCCATCATGTTGACCATTTGACCAACTTCTTCTTTGTTTCCACTTAATATGAACTTGCTTGCCTGCACGATGATGGGGCTTCTTCTTGTCTACCCCTTGACAAGTCGTTAGAGAGGGTTTCAGTGACTAGGATTTCGGTTGCTCAAGCAAGGTACTATTCATACTTCATAGCACAAGGGGCCTCACCCTAGTATTCCAATAACTAATGGAGATTTGACATCCAAAGAATCTTAGCTTGGGATTAAATTTGCATTGAAAGATTTACCATCACAACCACTCATTGAACGAAAGAAATTTGATGTGTTGTTTTGCATTCATAAATTTAATTTTCTTCCTAGACTTATGGCGATGGAAGAGAAATTCTATTTGAAAAACATGCTAGTCTACAACAAAATCATCAATCTAAGCTCGCTGTACCTTTCCAAGTCAATTGATATTGAGCAAATTGCTTGCATAAGCTGTATGCCCACTCTATGCAACACGAGCTTTTCAATGATTCCAAAAAATATGCTTAAGGCTTCTTGAATGATCACATAAAGCTCACACAAGTTAGGTCACACTTAGATGACTAATGTGTTGGCCAATGACCAAACCCCCATTTACCAAAGACCATCTAAAGATAACCTTTTTAGGTTTAAGGGCAATTTCCAAATCACTTGAAATAGGCATGTAGCAAGCTTTGATTGTGACTTCCAAATATTATTTAGCCTAAAATCTAATGATGGAGATGGGTTGAGCCATTTGTATTGCAAGCTTGTATTTGACAAAGGGTTTTCTGCAATTCTAAGCTAAATCCTTCACGGATTAATTGGAGGAATAATTCGCAATTTGGACAAACAATTATTAGGAATTAGTATTTGAATCTTATCGAAAATGAATTTATTACAATTTTTGGGAAATTTTTTCTTTAGTTGGGTTTATTAGATCCACTGTATGGTCTCAAATCGGAAGATACCTTAGAGGGTTCTAGTGACTTTACAAAAAAATGTGAAGGTAAGAAGCAAGGTTGCTCAACAAGCCGGGTTGTCCACATCTAGAAATACGTGCCACTAGAAGAATGGGTGAGCATTTTTGAAAAGGTTGTTTCTAAGGTTCTCCCCTTTCTAGCAGAGGAAGGGTTTGACAACTTCCTAGGACAACAAGTGATCAATCTTGATTGGGGCATGGATAATGAGGAGGTTTTGAATACTAAGACCTCATCAATTTTTCTTTACTTAAGGATCTCCTAATGGAAGAACTTCATCCCCTTCCAAGGTTAAATGAGCAGCATGAATTTCCAGTCTTTCACCCCTTTAGGGATTTGGTGATCCATTTAGCACACAAGGAAAGGCCTTGCTTATCTTGATCAATATGCCAATCAATAATCCCAACACCTCATTGATACTTTGGAATGCAATAGATCCAAATATCAATCCAATCTTCTTCCTTAGTTGCCCAAAGGAAGGCTTGAAGAAGCTTATTGATGCTTGCATATGCAATGAGTGTGCCCAACACGAAGATTAGTAAATATCGGTTGCGATAAGCACCTTAATGTAGACTTGCTAGTGTGTAAATCAAACCCAAACCCACCTAGACTCACAAGTCACTCGCGTAAGGGATTAACACTTTGGTGATAACATAGATTTTCTTTGGTTGGATAGAGTTAGGGGTCAGGCAAAATGTATCCAAGCATTAAATGGTGAGAAAAAATCATAAAGAAAATGCTCATTTAATATTGAAAAGCTTCATGCTCAGGCAGAGGAATGCGCCCAAATTTCTCTAGTGCCACATTTCTTTGAAGGAAATAGTTAAGAGCTTTAATTACCATCACAAAAAGTGGATGCACAAGTGGGGATAACGTTTGTAAATAGATGTGTGGAGCTTGATCTCATTAGATTTAACTCTGTTGATGTTAAATGCATATTGGGGAAACGACCCTAAGAGAAGGTATGCTCCATTTAGTCATGGATCTTTTGAAAATCTATCCTTAGAAATATGTTGAAGTTGAAGGACAAAGCCCATTCCATACCTTGTCCCAAATTGCAGCAAGATTGTTTAGGATATATTGAACTTTACTAAATCTTGTTTGCTTCTAACAAATGATTGCGGGGAGGAGATGTTTCTCTTTGAGTGGTGTCTCTTACTAACAAAATGGTTGATCGATTGTAGGGTGAGCATGCTTGCTTGCTTGACCTTACACTCCTCTGTGGGACATGTCATGTGTATGTGTGTGTGAAAAAACACTCACATGCTCCTCTCTTGTGGCTTTGCTCTCCTCTTGTGTTTTATCCCACATTGGTTGTGCGGGATGGTTCACGATGACATATAAGTCCTAACATACATTGATCCTTATGCTAGTGGGGATAACTACAAAGGAGTGGTGTCTCCTAACATAATGGTTTATTTGTTGTAGGGTGAGTATGCTTGCTTGCTTGGCCTTCCCCTGATCTTATGGGATGTGTTGTGTGGATGTGTGTGAGTGGAACGGTAGTTGGATACCCTTATCTTGTGGTGTCTTGGAATAACTTTTACGACTATAAAGTCTTCTCTCTTCTTGTGGGTTATAACTTATCTCACATTGGTTATGAGGGCTAGGTTGCGACAACATAAAAGTCCCAACATACCATGATCCTTATGCCAATGGGAGTGACAACAAGGTGTTGCTGCCCCCTCCAAACATAATGGTTGACTGGTTGTAGGGTGAGTATGCATGCTTGCTTGGCCTTTCACTCATCCTCTATGGGACATCTTATGTGTGTGTGTGTGTTTGTGCATGTGAAACAACACTTAGATACACCTATCTCATCGCATCTTAGAATAGCTTGTATGACCATAAATTCTTCTATCTTCTTGTGCTTTATCCCACATTGGTTTTGAGGTTGTGTTTTAACAACATATAAGTCCTAACATACCTTCGTCCTTATGCTAATGGGGACAATAAGAAGGAAGTGGTGTTTGGCAATGTGGACGATAACAAGGGAGTGGTGTATGCTACTAACATAATGGTTGATTGATTGCTAGGTGAGTAGGATTGCTTGCTTTGCCTTCCCCTCAAGTGTTGGATGTGTTATGTGTGTTCGCGCATGGGTGTGGAACAATAGTTGGATACCCCTATCTTGTGGCATCTTGGAATATATTCCACAACTATAAATTCTCTCGTGTTATGCCACATAGGTTGTGAGAGCCTGTTCGTGACGACATATAAGTTCCAACAAACTATGATCCTTGTGCCAATGGGAGCAACCACAATGGAATTGTGTCTCCTACTAACATGATGGATGATCAATTGCAGGGTGAGAATGCTTGCTTGTTTGGCCTTCCACTCCTCTTCCATGGGGCATGTCACGTGGGTGTGTGTGTATATGTGTGAAACAACATTGAGATATGTCTATTTTGTGGCATTGGATCTGCTTCTTTGACCATAAAATCTTGTACCCCTCTTTGATTGCTAGGGCCTTAGCTAAAATATTGTAGGAGACCTTGAGCAAGGTTATGAACTTGCAACTAGTGATCAACTCAATATATCCAACTTTAGGAAAAAAATGCTATTTCCTCTATTCATAATCTGACCTAGTGAATTGGTTCTATCGTCTTCTCAATATATTTGTAGGAGATTAGAGTCCATGAAATCCCAAGTGACTTTGTTGAAATCACACAAGGCGTTTTTAGGCATAGCAAGCTTTCATCAGCCATATTGGATACTATGTACAACTCATTGATGGTTGATGATTGATCACATGTAGTAGCTTGTTACTTGGGCAACTTGTAGGAAATCACTTTAGCATAGGTTTCCATGGCCATCCAACTCTCTTTTGTTAAATCCCAAGACATGAAACCTATCCTCTAATGTTTATCAAACTCTTAAGATTTCAACATGCTTTGCTATCCTATCCCCATCAAGCTCTAGAGAAAAAGTTTACTCACAAGCCTTTGTAGTGGCACGAGCCTTGGAAAAGCATTAGTGGGCTTCTCCCTAGTTATAATCCAATGACGTTGAGCTTTGATTTGATCTCCTTTAGACTGTGATGCAGGTTAGTCGCACAACCCTACACATACTCATCAAAAGTTTTGAGTTGCAAATGCTTGCTGACTACTTCATGCTTGCCCTATTGCATTGCTTTTTAATAGCAACAAATTCCCTTCAAAATCATCTTGGAACAGGGTGTTTGCCGCAATGATGTCATTCTAATACCAATCCATCCTTTATCTATGCAAGGATGAGGATTAAATTTTGGATTTGTTGAATAAAGACTATGTAGATAACTTGGATTATTTAAAGGTAATTAGAGTTGGGCATGAGTGGATTGTACTTGTTCCCATACACAAAGTCAAAGAAAATAAGCTAGTGATCATACCTTTGGTGACAAATAAAGATGTTTTAGGCCTATCTCTTCCTTGTTGCATTTGGACTAGGTACTTTGCAAGAGTATTCTTATTCACCTTGTACCCTGTAGGGGTTAGAATTGATGGAAACTATTCACTTTACCTTCATCGGCATTTTGGATGCATTTTTCCTTCTTGTTTTTATGCTTTCACAAGTGAATGTAGCATAGGTGACAACGAACTATCCCACTAGTGAACATTCTTGTGAGGTTGAGAGCTCCAAGGACCAGAGGGTGCACCCTTGGCTTCAACAATGAAGGATTGATAGATTCTTTTGGTGTCTAATGAGGGTGAAATGGCCTAGGAGGCAGCCTAAGATTGAGGTTGTTAGTTGACGCTAGAGCCTTGCCCTCTGATGGTGTTCTTGGCTAGCTTTTGGCATCAAAAGGTAGGAGCAGGAAGCTCAGGGCTTGTAGGCTGATTTTTTACTTTCTCTTGGAAATGCTGCTTATAATAACTTATGACTGTCTTTTAGCTAAGTGGCTGCACTACAAGGGGAATTTCTATGCCATCAAAATTACCTTAGGACTGGCACTTGCTCTCATATGCACCTACTTGGCACTTTTGGACCTGGGTCTCAATGTTATTACAAGTTTGATCACCTTGCACTTGTTGCTAGTCTACACATTCACGACAAAGTAGGTTGATTTTAACCATAAGAAAACTATCCTTGATACAATACTCCATGCTTAGACAACAAGAGCGAGTATTGACAAGGTTAATGTAATGCACAGGGTGGTGAATAATTCTTTGATCCTTCGTCAACCTGAATATCAATGGATTCTTTTGACTCTCGAGTCACTTGAAATGTTAACGTGGGTCATGGACGCAAATTCTCTTATTGGGGTGGGATTGAAGAACCTTGTTGGGTTCACAACAAATTAATTTACAGTATTGGACTAGTAAGCATGAAATTCTACCTAAACCAAGGAATGTAGAGAGGGCGGAACCTTTGTAGAAAAGTTCTCAATATCGTGAGAGAAAATCACAAAATTGTTATGAAACATCGATGGTCCATGCTGCATGATGGCCAAGGAAGTTGGAGGACTCCTTAAATCGAAACAATAAAAAACTTGTGGTTATGTTCTAGATGTTCATAATGTGCCAATTGTAAGGTTCCCAAGATTACCAATTACAATCTTCAATCATGACGTCAGACACGATATGACCAATTAAGTAGTTAATCAAGGCACGACCATTATAGTCAAAACAAGTAATTTTATATGGGCTTTAGAAGAGAAACTGTAGATCCTCCTCGTTTGCATCATTAGATGCAAGCAGACAGTTCCTCAACCCATCATACTTGTAGAGTTTGGTGCCCAACCTTTTTGGCTTGAGACTATTAAAATTTGTCTCATTCCTACATCGCATTTGGAGCTTTGTTGACTTGACGAAGGGACGGGGCTTGTATCCATACTTGGCCTATTGTTGATCATAGCCCATTGCCTTAGCTAGCCCTTCATTCTACATTCAGTGGTAGTATGCGGGGATCTCAAATCCTATAGAATCTGTTGGTATTGCGATGGATCGACTTTCCTCATTTAGATACTCCCTTGACACACCTGGCCACTTCTTACTTACCAGATAGGAGATAAACATGGTCATCCGACATGATATCTATGGGTAGTTTGTGGAGGTCATTTGGATCAACCATTAGGGTAAGTTACGTCCAAAGATGGTCATCTATGCTAAACACTTCATGGATATGAGGGTTGGGCTCCTTGTTTGGTCCCATTATACACTCCGCCATTGGGTGCTCGCTCTCCGTATTCCTTGGGCTTGTTTAGGGTGGGCTCTCATAGACTGAGGGTGGAGATGGATCACTAGATTGATCGATATGACATGATCCGAGGGAGGTTCCTCTGTCTTTTTAGGGAGCTTCAGACTCTAGCCAATTTCTTCAACTATCCTGACCAGAGATGTTTGGCTTTATACCTGGAAGAGACCCTCCGACTCTGCTCTCTCATCCTCCATACACATTCACATCCTGGACCAGCTTCCACTCAATGGATCACTTCCTTTTTCATGGTGCTCCCATCTACTAGGGGCACCACAAGGCAAACAAATGGTGGTCTTGTTTCCAGCCCTAGATCAGTGCGGACCCACCTCCACTTCTGTGAGACCCCAATGACATTGCCAGCCCTGGTTTCATACATATAATCAGTTGATATATCTAGATTACGATGATGACCCTCCACCTCCAGGCAGCTTCGCATTACATGGTCTAGCTCCTCTTCCGGTTCTTCCTCTAGACAGATTTGTATGTTGAGATTTCTCCATTCATCCTCATATGCTAGGAGAGATGGTTTTAGCGGACCATGACAGGCTTGTACCATTTGTATCACAGATCCTAGATCGATTCTCTTGGCACGCCTCACTCTTGGATCGACTTTCCATCTTCGGAGTTGGCTTTCCAGGATTTAGATTAGATTCATACTTACTTTCTGCATCACGTTTTTCATAAGACTTGTATTAGTGCTCCCATTTTGTATGGACATCATTTTGTACCTAACAGTCCCTTTGACCCACTTTAGTGGTCATTCATTGGACATTAATAAAAATATCTTATCTTAAAGAAATTTGTGTAGGAGGATCAGGAGGAACATGATCATTACCTTTTGGCAAACCTTTGGGACAGACATGCAGGCTTTCTTGGGTGCTATTCTCCTTTGTGGCTGCTGCAGCATTATGGCTAGCCTCTAGTGTATGGGCCATTGTGAGGCCCCTGTGTAGCTGATTTGAAAGAACATTCTATGGACTGAGATCTGAATGCAAGGATCAGAAAATCTAAAGCATGCGAACTCTAGAAAAAATGTGGGCATTAAGAAGACAAATCTCATGCCAAAAACCCTCAAAAAGTCTCAGAGATACCTTAAGCACTAAGAGTTTCTGTATTTCAAAAGACATTAAATTTTAAAGTTCTACCTCTTATGTGAAAATTCTAATATTTTTTTGTTCTTCCTTCAACAATGTTCCAAAATCTAAAATTTCCCTTGATGCTTTCCTGTATTGTTTCTCCATCTTAGTTAACCGGAACAAGATATCTTCGAGTGTGGAAGATACATCTTCAGGTATATCACTTTAGATGATTGGGTTGTGGTATGGTTCTTAAATAATAAATATCTTTCACGTGCATAACTTTCCATACAGAGGAAAGTGTGTAACGTTGTGTTGGAACCAATTTTGTTGATACAAAATGACTTTTGTATAATTTAGTTGATCTTTAAAAGATTGTTACACGTGCAAGAATATAGTAGTAACAGTGCAGTGCAGTCTGCTGTATTCAAATACTTCTATGTTTTGGATGATTGAGCTCTGTACAGTGTTGTTGATGATAGCTGCACGTGATTGATTGAATAGTGACTAATTTCT
The DNA here is from genome assembly GCA_001517045.1 of Pseudotsuga menziesii. Taxonomy (NCBI): domain Eukaryota; kingdom Viridiplantae; phylum Streptophyta; class Pinopsida; order Pinales; family Pinaceae; genus Pseudotsuga; species Pseudotsuga menziesii. The sequence continues at coordinate 145,191 of LPNX010136031.1, read as the reverse complement.
GTGTCAACATGTGAGGAACTTTAGGTACTTTATTGTGAAGAGCAGCAATAGAGAAAATTTGGAACTCTCTGTACAAAAAGGGATGTGGGCAACTCAACGAAATAATGAGGCGAAACTGAATGAAGCTTTTGATTCATGTGATAATGTAATCCTTATATTCTCAATCAACAAGACCCGCCATTTTCAGGTAAACAAGGATTGATGCAAGTATATATCTAATTAATAAATTGACCTACATAAGTTGACCTTTTTTCATCATTATGTTGTTTAAAAGTTTGAAGGACCGATATTCTATTGTTTTCATACTGACTGCAGAATAACGAGGAGGTCATTTTAACTTGTATATTACTGTCAATGTTTGCCTTTTGATACAATAGCCAGAAAATGAAGCTCCTAAGTCATGTATCTAAATGAAAGATTTGTTGACTACATCTGTGATGTTGATCTGTTTGGATGCTAAGCAGGGTTGTGCAAAGATGATGTCTAAAATTGGTGGATTTGTTGGTGGAGGCGGGTGGAAGTATGCGCATGGTACTGCACATTATGGTCGAAATTTTAGTCTTAAATGGTTGAAGGTAATGTCCACTGCATGACAAAATGGGTACTATTTGAACCTGATCATAGGTAGTGAAAGTCTGTGTGTGGGTAATTTGGTTAATTCAAATTCTTTATTTTTGGTTTAGATACACAGCCCCAAGGGAGAAAAGGGTGGAAGTATATTGAAATTCTTGGAAATGGATAATTTATGATGTATGAGTGAGTAGTAGCATTGACTGCCAGTATTCTGGATAACTCAACTGTATGATCCGTGACATATTTTTCCAGTTAGTTCATAAGTTCATGTGGATATTTACACAAACATCATAGTCACGGGTCACCCTAAGAAATGTTAATGTATGTTAACGATTGAGACATTTAAATTCTTATTAGATTTGAGCAAATAGAGCTCAAGGAGCATCTTTACCACCATTAAAAAGTCAATCTTATGTTAGAATGCTTAATTGTGATTGTGGCCTAATTCTGGTCAAATAGGATAGAAATGTTTTGATTCTAAGTTCCAAGGACTTTACTGTTTTGCAGCCTGAATATCCAAACAATGAACACAGATATGTTTATTTACTGCATTCTTGTTGCTGTTTTGATTTGTGAAAACAAAAACAAACACATTGCTTAAAAGAAAAGAATGGTCTAAATCATTAATTGTTACTCACTTGGCATCTTAATTGAGAGAAGATGATATTGTATATTAGTTGCTACGTAGTGTATAAGAAAAAAGAAGAGGAGATCAGTAACTGACGCATAGGCAGAGTGTTTCAGTAATCATCTTTTTCTAGTTATGGATGGACCTATATTTGGTGTAGGGATTTGCGTCTCTTGCCAGTCACTTGTTTTCAGTGAAGATAACTTTAAAAATGTTGGCTATTTTGGGTTTTTCCCTTCTTAATCTTATATTACCCAACTGTATGCATATAAAAGTCACCAACACTGACTTTAGTGACTTTGACTGCTTTTGCAGCTTTGTGAGTTGACATTTCACAAGACTAGGCATTTGAGGAATCCATACAATGAAAATTTACAAGTGAAGGTATTTGCTACTTTACCTTACTTGGAGGTATTGGATTTTTATAAAAATGGTTTTTAATTATTAGAATTAGCACTACTTAGTGGTTAATGTAATTGACTTATTCTTCGGTGGTGCCCTCTAAATATGAATGCCTTCTTTGATATACATACAATTCCTCACAAGGGTATTCTTGATTTTTACATGTATCATGACTTGTCTTGCTGTTGGTTATTGCTTGAACATAATCTGAGTATTCTATGTTGTTTGTCTATGCTCACATTTTGAGTTTATCTCTGATGGTCATTTTTGATAGGGTTATATTTTCTCTCAGGGCTAGTGATTGTGAAGGAATGCTTGTTTTATTTTAGACCATTGGGCCTTATTCATGGCATTGAATGACCAGTATTTTATGGGTATGTTGTTAGATCAACAGGTTTATGAGAATTAACACCATTTTTTATATCAATCTGCTCTTAGTCCTCCAGTGAATGGTTCTAGTAATCTTGTATGCTGAATGTGTAAGAACTGTAGAATACTTATCTAACTTCTTTGTTTAAGCTTCTATATTTTGTCAAAGTAATTGTTGTTACATGATCTCATAAAGTTTTGAGAAGCGCTATGGTGAAATCTTGGTTGGTAGGATGTTCCTCATTCATTCTTCAATGTAAAATCATATGGTTTACCAGTTATAGGCTTTGCTTATTGCGAGATTTGGTGAGTAGCATTATACTTTCTTTCCATTTTTATCTCTTGGATACATGATCATTACTGAAATCTTGACCTGGGACTTGTTCCCTATAGGAAATATTTCTAGAATGGAAACATACATCTTGGAAACATTTAGGAAATGCACATCTTCCAAATGTTTCCTAACATATTTTAGTACATACGTATCACTTTTGTACTATAAAGTCATATCTCTAATTTAAATTATTTGTGGGTGTATAACAGTGCAAACATAATTGGAGTTTCACAGTTCATGTTTCATATATTTTTGATGTTCCTTCTTTCTATTTAAAGTCTGAGATTTAGAAGCTCTTATGAGGAGGATAAGGCTTCTTCTTCTAGGATTTTATCTCTCCAGAAGTTTTCAAGTTTTGGATATCCTTTTTTTTAAGTTAAATGCCCCTTTTAACAAACCCAAAATTTTAGAAGCTTCTGTATTTGAAGGAAAATAGTTCATATGTTAGGAAACCGTGTCAACTCTTCTCTTTACCTTGTTAGTATATTGTTGTTGGGCGCATATGCTTTGTAAGTCATCTTGTGAGTATATTGTATTATCCCACATTCATGGGGAGTAATAGTTGTTTAGATTAGAATTAATATATAAGTACGTGTTGAGGCCAATGAAGGCATCCACGAGTTATTTGAATTGAGCTTGCTCAAATGAGGTTGCCTGCGATCAATAAATTCCTTTTCTGTTTTGTTATTTCTGTTATATCGTGCATTTTTCATAGTTTATTATCTGGGATCAGAGCACTTTCTTGGGCTCGCTAGGTGGAATTTCTGCCAATTTTTTTTTCCGTAGTGGCTTCCCAACGTTGTGATTATTGTAGTAGTTCTTCTTTGCATTTGTATTGTTCATTTCAATTGCAAGTTCGGATCAGGGAATAACCCTTATTTGTTTAACTGTTGAAAGTACCTGGGCATAGCCCTAAAACTCATTATGAGGAGTACCACTGGAAACTCGAAGTAGTTGGGCCATTGAGAGCACCTTCCAGCGAAAAGGACAACGACATCTACCTGATTGACTAGTTCCAACCCTTGAGGTAAACCAAGAGTTGTCGTTTGTGGCAACGCGGTTATCAGTTTTACCTGAGCTGTGGAGTGAGAGGTACTGCCCCAATATGCAATACATTAGACAACATTGGTGGTCGAGTGAATCCCTTGAACATTTAGGAAGACGAACATACCCGGGGTCCATATCTATTGCCAGTTGATAAATGGCAAATTGCATCTGTCCAGAGCCGTCACAGATCAATTCCACCGAAAAAAAAGAAAAAAAAAGTATAAATTTATGTTTTTTTGCCATATCTTCTTTGCGTTAGCTCCATTTCTCTTGAAAATTCACTGTAACCCCAACAATTCCATTCTGCATATTTCCTTCCTTAAGGACCCTATCCCAAATTCCACTTTCCGAAGTTAGAAATCTCACATTTGTTTTTTTTAGGGTTTGGCATAACTTCTTTGATTCTCACCCAATTGCCTTCAAATTTTGCCACAATGTTCATTTTCTATTTCTGCTTCCTTGCCCCTCTTTGACAAATTTTCCCTTTCTTTCACCTTGCTTCTGAAATCCCCATTTTTTGCTTCCTTGTTTCTCAGAAAGTGTCCAAAACCTAGTCAAAANTACCCATCAGAGTTTTTCTCAACTCCAATTTTTTTTTCTAAAAAGAATTATGTTTTTGTTTTTCTACCCATTTCCCCCCCCGCCCCCCAAAAAAAAAACTCCTGGTTATGGTTGTCACCCAAGCACGAGCAAACAAACAAATGGAAGACGGACTTCTCGCCCGCAAAACCAAACTCCAAGATCTGGATGAAATTTTTTTCAGCCTCCATCTTCAACATTCAGCCATGAACAATAGATGACAACAAGAATCTTCTGTAGACACTGGGTTCTCTTCTTCCAAGAATTTTCGTGGGCCAAAGATTGATTTTCCCCGCTTCAATGGTGATGATCCGACGTGATGGATATACAAGGCAGAACAATTTTTCAGTCTGCATAACACTTTTGATGTCAACAAAGTCCCACTTGCATCCTTTCATTTGGAACATGTAGCCCTTCAATAGTTCCGTTGGTACATCAAGGTTCATGAAGAGCCAAAATGGATAGATTTTTGCCAACTCTTTTTGCAACGATTTGGCTCTAGTGCTTTAGATGACTTCACAGGAGTACTCACTAAACTTCGCCAAACTTGCATTGTGAGAGAGTATCAGACATAATTTGAGAAATTGACCAACAATAAAGAAAGATTGTTTGATGCATTCTATAGAAGTTGTTTTATTAGTGGTCTAAAGGATGCAATCCAATCAGAGGTTAAAATGTTCTGTCCCAGCACAATGATGGAAGCCCTAGGGTTGGCTAAGTTGGCGGAGGATAAGATCATAGATCAACAACGCTCCAAATCAACTTTTGTTCCATTCAGAAATATGGTTTCCCAAAGACCTCCAATCATGCCAGATTCTAGAACCACTCCTATCAAGCATTTGTCTGAGGTCGAGATGCGGGCCCATAGAGAAAAATGGCTTTGTTATAATTGTGATGAGAAATTCACTCGGGGACATAGATGTGCTGAACGAAAACTCTATCTCTTGGATGTGGATTCTTTGCCTGCATTTGAAATTTGTGAAGATGCTCAGGATCCAGTAGGTGATCAAGTTGACATTCAACAACCGCCTGTTGACTCTCCTTTTCAGGACGACTACCCAGAGATATCTCTCCATGCATTAGCCGGAGTCACCACTCCACAAACCATGCAAGTCAAGGGTTTCTTCAAGAAGCTCCCCCGTTAAATACTCATTGATTATAGTAGCACTCATAACTTCATTGACCCTCGAATCGCCAAACATGTTGATTGTTTTGTCCATCCTTGCTCTAGCTTTGAAGTCATGATTGCCAATGGGGCCACCTTACCTTGCACGGGGAAGTGTCGCAATGTGCGTATCTCTTTTGGAGATTATAACTTGTGGCCCGACATGTTTGCCTTTCCCTTAGCTGGATGTGATGTGGTTTTGGGCACTCATTGGTTACGCACACTTGGATCCATCTTATGGGATTTTGTTGAACTTTGGATTCAGTTTTCAATCAATGGGAAAAAACACACGTTGAAGGGCTTACAACCAGGGTCTCTCAACATCATAAGTTCACATCGCATGGAAAAGCTCCTTAAGAAGAATTCACTTGGTGTCATCGCTCAACGCCATTCCATTCTAATGCAACCATCGACGGTCTCCACTACTCCCTTGTATCTCCAACATCTGAATCTTGTACTGCAACTTTTCTTACTTTCTATGATCATCATCTCCGTGCCAAACAGTCTAAATGTGTTTTTGGGCAGGAGGAAGTAGAGTATCTCGGGCATATCGTTTCAGCACAAGGGGTTTGCGTGGATTCTGCCAAAATAGATGCCATGAAAATTTGGCCACATCCTCAGGCACTCAAGAGCCTTCGTGGTTTTTTGGGATTGACTGGCTACTACCGCAAGTTTATCAAGGATTATGGGAAGAATGCAGATCCATTAATAACTCTATTGAAAAATGATGCTTTTACATGGACACATGTTGTTGAGTGTGCATTTGATAAATTGAAACAAGCTATGTGTACCACACTAGTTCTAGCTATGCCTGATTTTTGCAAGCCCTTCACTATTGAGAGTGATGCTTGCGACAATAGACTTGGTGTTGTTCTCCTTCTAGATGAGCATCCCATTGCATTCACTAACAAATCCCTTTTCGGTAAGAATTTAGCTGCCTCTACATATGAGAAGGAAATGATGGCTATTTTGCATGCAGTATAGAAGTGGCGGCCATACCTATTAGGGAATCACTTGTGCATTAAGACTGATCACCAGAGTCTGAAAAATTTCTTGGAACAACGAGTCTCATCCCAACACAATAGAAATGGGTTAGCAAACTCATGGGTTATGACTATGAGATCACTTACAAGAAGGGTAAGGACAATCTTGTGGCAGTTGCTCTTTCTCGCACATTTGATGAACACGTTTCTCTTTCAGCTATTTCTATGCCTATTCCAAATTGGTTGCAATCTGTTAAGTAAGGTTATGCCAATGACTCTTCATTATCTGAAATCATCCAACGGTTGGCTAATAACCCTTTTGTTGTACCGCATTACTCTTGGAATGGCGCTTCTCTGAGATACAAGGGTCGTATGGTGCTTCCCCAGAGCACAGATCTTCAACAGGCTGTTTTCTATGAACTCCATGCTTCTCCATCGGCAAGGCACTCTGGGTTCCTCAAAACGTATGAGCAGGCATGATGTAACTTCTTTTGGAAGGGAATGAAAAGGACAATTCAATAGATGGTGGTTGAATGTGATACCTACCAGTGCCACTAGGCTGAAACAACACTCCTTCCGGGATTGGTCGAAACCTTTCCCATCCCTACACGGATTTGGCCAGATATTTCGATGGATTTCATTGAATGGCTCCTTAAATCTAGAGGGAAGACAGTGATCTTGGTTGTGGTTGATCGCCTCTCCAAATATTGTCATTTTTGTGCCCTCAGCCATCCTATACCACCTCCTCAATCACAAAAATTTTCATGGACCAGATCTTTCGTCTTCATGGAATCCCTTCTTCCATTGTTTCAGATCGCAATGCAACTCTCACAAGTCGTTTTTGGACAGAACTATTTCGCCACACTGGCACCAAACTGACGATGAGTTCAGGGTATCACCCACACACAGATGGTCAAACTGAAGTTATCAACAAATGTTTGGAAACTTATCTTCGTTGCTTTACCTCTGAACAACAACATTAGTGGGAAAAGTGACTCCCTCTTGCTGAATGGTGGGACAATACCTCCTACCACACTGCATCTAAAACGACTCCATATGAAGCAGTCTATGGTCAGGCATTGCCAGTGCTCCTTCCATACACTCCCAACAGTTCACTAGTTCAGGCAGTTGACACAGTTCTCCGAAACCGAGATCAAATTCTTCACATTTTGCAGGACAATCTCCACATGGAAAGAAACCGAATGAAACAACAAGCCAATCAACACAGTTTTGAGCACACTTTTCAAGTCGGTGATATGGTTTTTCTTTGTCTACATCTTTACAAGCAATCCTCCCTGAAACTCAAAGGGCGTCATAAGCTGGCTCCAAAGTTCTATGGGCCATATAAGGTTCTTTAAAATATTGGGTCCGTTGCTTATAAATTGGAACTTCCTCTTTTTCGCGTACACCCAGTATTTCATGTCTCTTGTCTTAAGAAAGTTATTGGCACCAACATCAGAGCACAAACTATTTTACTAGAACTGGATAATGAAAGATCCATCATTTTGGATCTGGAGGCCATCCTCAATAGGCGCACTCGTTAGTTTCGCTCTCGATCCATTACAAAGGTATTAATTCACTGGCACGACATGCAACCAGAGGTTGCTACATGAGAACCACTCCTTCAGATTCAACAACAATTTTCACACCTAAAGCTTTGAGGACAACTTTTCTAAGAGGTAGGGGATGTTAAGAACCTGTGTCAACCCTTCTCTTTACCTTGTTAGTATATTGTTGTTGGACGCATTTGCTTTGTAAGTCGTCCCATGAATATATTGTATTATCCCACATTCATGGGGAGTAATAGTTGTTTAGATTAGACTTAATATATAAGTACGTGTTGATGCCAATGAAGCCATCCACGAGTTATTTGTATTGAGCTTGCTTAAAGGAGGTTGCCCTCTTGAAGCGGCATGCGATCAATAAATTACTTTTGTGTTCTGCTATTTCTGTTATATCGTGCATTTTCATTATTTATTGCAGGAGGTTTCTCTCATCATAATATGTTAAAATTTAAGATAGTTGAAATGTTTGGTGAGGAGAACCTATTTTCACCAACTCTTCAGTGGATTAAGAAGGTTTGTGAAGGTTGTAGAGAAGCGTGTTCCAAGAGATGCTAAAAGAAGGATTCTTCTCAGGCTTGGAGCTCTCTTTTTCTTATCCTTTGTACCTTACTCCCGTTAACTAGATTGAACATTTTTGCTATCTTCTTATTCTCCTTTCCAAAGGAAATTTGTAATTTGTCTTAATTTCTGCCAAAGTCCTCAATGGAGTTGCTAGCATGAACAAAGCTAAATCGAGACAGTTCCAATCTTACGGCGCTATTTTGGAAAAGTTGATTGGAATCCTAGATATACAAAAGGTTTGAAGAATCACTTAGACTAAATTTAAGGACTCTAGAAATTTTGGATAATCAATAGTAGAAACGTCGAGACCTTCAAACTCTCCAACGCAGAGTAGGGGTCGAAACTGGGATCGAAACGTCGAGACCTTCAAACTCTCCAACGCAGCTTCCTTCGTTATAATCCGACTGCGTAATGACCACCTTTAAACAGGTTGAGTCCCTCCATGGAAGGGAAGCTCTGAGTGACCTGAAGCTACTGGAACTCTCACCATAAGCTTCGAGTTCTCCTGATGATGATCCCAGAGTAGGGGTCGAAACGTCGAGACCTTCAAACTCTCCAACGCAGCTTCCTTCGTTATAAGTAGAAAAGTTGACAACATAAAACCTGCATTTTTTGCAAATTGAGCTTGTTATCCACTAAGTTGCACTTAGGTGGATTTCCAGTGAACCGTCAAAGCCTTGAACAAATCAATTGTTCATCACATGTGTTTTGAGATGCATCAGGCCAATCATTGGCCCTTTCTTTTTTATTTTTTACATGTTCATACCCGGCGAGGAATTGTAATAAATGATGTACATGATGAAATTATGTAAAAGGTTTGGCTTTCCTAGGACTTAGTCATCAATACTTTACTCTAGGGTGTTTTTTCCTTGATTATTATATGTCGTTTTTTAATGACTTATAAATTTCGAGGTTTTCATTTGGTCCTCCAAAGCTAGAGTAAATGTCTTGGTGGTTAGGCCTTAGGAGGTTATTGAAACCTAGGTGTCAATGTATATTACCATGCTAATCATTGTTTTTGAGTCATATGAACATGTACTAAGTCCCCACTAGGTGTTTTTATCATTTCGAATTTTTTTAATTTTCCCATAAAAGCATCCCTGTTTTAATTAAAAATATTTACTAAGGTATAAAAGTGTGGTTAGGAGGAAGAGTTAGGCATGGGGGTGCTCGTTTTCTAACTGAAAGCACCCACTTAACCCCTAAACCGACTTTCCTAAGTTTTCGATATATTAGTTATCTCCAAAATTAATTATTACTTGAAAACGGTAAAACAGACCAAAAAAATGGATAAAGTGAGAAATTCGGCAACTCAAAAATAAAAAAAACATGCCAAAATTGAGATTTTTGAGTTGGCAAAGCAAAGCAACAAGTATTCCAATATTTCCAAATGATGAATCTTACCAATCTTGTCAAAATCAAAGCGTAGATGTTTCCTCACGAAGATGGGGCACTTTTCTCCAAAGGGCGGCGCATTTTCCAAGATGAGTGGGCATCATTTGAGGAAAGGTTTCAAGTTTTCGAAGGTAGCATTTTGATATGTGTTGTTTCCATTTTGCAACTCTTACCCAACTCAATACAACTCATGCCAACCATTAGCCAAAGGAGCAAGTGCGCCCCCCCTTCGAATCTCTTTTTCTATTTAAATAGGCACTTGCTCTTCATTTGGATGAAGCAACGAACCTTTGCTCCTTCAATTTATTGTTGTTTTATATTTTGAATAAAATTGAGAGTTTGGAGGTCCGAACTGTGCAAGAGTTTCATGAATGCGAATATTGTGCTAAATCAACAGGAGCAAAGGTTCCTTGCTTCATCAAAATGAAGAGCAAGTGCCTACTTAAATAGAAAAAGAGTTCCGAAACTTGCGAAAAATATAGGTATTTATGCCTCTTTAAGTACTAAGAACATAAACTAGATCTAAGCTTAAGATTGCAAATTTAAAGCACTTTTAGATCTAGTAAGATAAACAAGCTAAAAATTTATGATAAGTTCTTTTAAAAGAAATCTAAGCTTACTTGTTAACGTAACCAAAGAGAAATTAATTTTTGAAGAGAAGAAGAGAGGTTCTCAAGCTCCAGCTTAAATTTTTGTGAGGATGTAGAGATGCCTGAAATTGCAAGAAACGTTAAATCCAAATAAAAGTATGAAGAGAAAAGGGATGCAACCAAGTTCCCACTTCTCCTTCACCTAAGATGATCTACAAGCTGCAAATCCTTAAAACTTGTGAGATCAAAATCCAGTATGTTTTACTAAAAGAAATTAAGAGAGCATGATTACAATATTCACATTCATGAAAATCCAATATGTCTTTCAGTACGAGACGTTCCCCATGATCACTGATTCTTGATATGGATGATAAAATTACAGAAATTGCTGCTCAGATCTCTCGTGCATATCCTCCCATTGATTTTTTTAAGATCCCTAGCTTTCCTAATCGTTGCGATGGTCAAAACACATCTTTTCCCCTTCCATTCTTTTGGGGGCATGATAATGATCATTCGACCAGATTCAACGTTGTGATGTTTCTTTCACATATGAGTGAATTCGACATACGTCATGAGGATCATATATTGATGATGTTTGCTTATTCTCTGCAAGGGGATGCCTCCTGTTGGTTATATGAGGTCTTTCCTGATAAATCTATTACTTCCCTTGAAAATTTCTTTGAGATATTTATGAGGAAGTGGCTTTACAATGGAAATAATACTGAGTTATTCAATATTGAATCATTCATTAAGACTAATATGGCTTACTTCTTTCCTTGGAAAGAATATTATCTAAAAGATCCTGAATTACCTAGTATCAACATGGTATACACTACTGATTGTTCAGAAATCCACGAGGTTGGGCATGAAGAGCCATTCATTGGAAATAGTATTGAAGACCCTCCTCATGTCACATCAACAGAAGGTTGGGGATGGTTTCATGATTATTTTAGTGATGATGATCACATTGGTGCCCCAGATCTACTTCAAGAAGAAAACATTATAGAAACTTATAATAAAACTTATGATGAAATCTGTAATGTATATGATGGCACTCATGCCTGCTCTCTATAAAATGATGATAGTTTGGAAGGTTTACCACCTTGTGACCTTTTTTCTGAAGAAGATGATTGTGATCAGGATGAGGACAAGTATAGCTTGGAGCATGATGTGAGTGATGAAGACTCCCTTATGTCTGATGAATATTTTGATGAGAATTCTTGGACATTCATGGAAAATCCAATCTATGACATTTCTGAGGAGGAAAATAATGAACCAGAATCTTTTGAGGGTTTTATTGATAATCTCGTTTATGACATATCTAATGGAAGGAGTGTTGATTCTCTTGATGGTTTTATTGAAGATCCTATCTATGAGGTTTTTAGAGAAGAGAGCATGGATTTTGAGTTATTGGGAAATTTTTGTATGGAGGAAGAGCACGTAGTTTGTCCATATGATTAGTCTAAGCCATATATTACTATCGGCTACGAAGACATAGAGAAGTAGTATAATGAAGAGTCAGATGGGATACAATTAATAGAGGATTAGTCTCCGCCATCATCTTCACATGTAGATGTTCCTTATGATTTGGAGCATCTTGGGGCTTATACAACGAGTTATCATTCAATAAGCCTTGATGATCAGTATGATGGTGTAGTTGATCTGCCTCATCATGCCAATTTGTATATTAGTCCTATCCAAGCCTGGATGGAAGGAGCCTGTGCGAGCACCTACCAGTTTGCGAAGAAGTTTGTTGACATTATCATGCCTATGATTTACCATCCAACCCGCCCATTCTGGATCATCACGTAGGTTTGCATTTTCTGAATAATAAATTCTTGCTTTGGCTAGTAACCAAAGATAAGGGAAAAAACTTTAAAATTGATCAAATGCTTAGGTGGATACATTGGATATTTGATTCTACATTTACTTTTTTATATCATGCTTAATGTAGGAAAATAAGCTCCTTAAAGTGAGCATTTACTTTTTGCAATTTCTTTCTGTATTTAGGAATAAATAAATTTTATTTGGTTAAATTTTTGCCACATTCTTCAGTAATGCAACTTATGGCTCATTTGGTTTTTATATAAAACTTGTGCTACTAAGATTTGTCTTGTCAAGTTGAAGTGTTTTTACCAAGGTTGCGGGGAAGCGCCCCCCCTCCCCCCTGCTTCGGAAGCTTGCTTCAAAACGAAGCGCCGCGGGAGCTAACCGAAAGAGTCCTTCTTGGATAGCTCTTGTTTTAGAGCGATTTCGGAAGCACGATTCCTCCTTCAATTTTTCGCTCCTTGCTCTGTCTGGAAGCGCACACTTCCTTCGTGCTTAATCGTCACTTCCGTCGCTTTCGGCTTCGCTCCCGACGCTTCCAACTTCACTTCCTACAACGCTTTTTGTCGCTTCCTACAACGCTTCCCCCATTAAACGACGCCCACGGCCCGTGGAAAAGAGGAAAGGGACGCGGTTTTGTTTTTGGAGGGAAGAAGGAGGGCTTTGGGGGATAAAGCCCTCTTCTCCAACCTCATTATCACTTTGCAAGAGAAGAGAAGAGAAGAAAGAGAAGAAGAGAAGAAGAGGAGAGGCGAGGAGAAGGAGAAGGGTGCCACCATTGGAGAGTGGGAGCCAAAGAGGTAGGCTCTACAACCTTCTTTGTTCATTTGTCATTTGCTTTGTGTTAGAATGTAGCAATGTACATTGTTAAATCTCTAGTTCCATCTAGCATCAACCATGATGATGGGTTTATGGTTTATTTTGTTGGTTCCATTTGTTATTTTGATTGTGGTTGTTGGAAACCAGAGGAGGAATGAGGAAGAGGATGAAGAAGTGGGAAGTGGCACATACCATGGAGAGGAGGAGGGAGGAAGAGGAGGGGGAAGAGGAGGAGGAAAACCGAAAGAAAACCAAAGAGGACCCCACACCCTTGTGGAAATATGTCACAAGGCAGGCATGAACTAGAGGGGGTGGAACCAAAATGTTTGTTTGCCCCCATTGTGAAAAGACATACACAGGTTCATATACTTGTGTGAGAAGACATCTATGTGGGCATATGCCATGTGATGAAAGAAAAACTGTAGGAGTTTGTGTTTTCCCAAATGTGGTATCAACACAAAGAGCCATCTATAAGAAGGAAGAATTTGAAGCACAAAACATAACAAAATGATAATCAGATGACCATGACATTTCATGCTCACCAAGAACTGGAGGCCCATCCACCAAAGGCAGTGGATTCTCTCCCATTCCATCACGTGGCAAGACAATATCAGATTTCCTTGATCAAGGTGGTAGGGATGACGTGGATTCAAAAGTGTATTGGTGTCTCTATGCATGTGGCATACCATTTCAATGTTCTTCGCCACCCTATTGGCATGAATTGGTAGAGGCCATCTGCACTGCCCCAGCAGGATATAAGAACCCTGGGTATGACAAAGCTAGAACTGTGGGGCTTGACAAGGAAAAAGCCAAGTTCCAAAATGCTTTGGGGCAATTCACAAATGCTTGGAATGAGTATGGGGTATCAGTTGTATCAGATGGTTGGACCAATGTGAAAGGTAAGCCATTGATAAATGTTCTTGGTGTCTCTACTACTGGTGTAGTCTTCCTTTCGGCACATGACTACTTAGATAAATTCAAGACTGACATTAACATTGCAGAACTCCTCGAAAACATTGAAGCTATTGGTCCATGCAATGTCATCCAAGTCATAATAGATAATGTTGCTAATTGTAAGGCAGTGGGAGCAATCATTGAAGATAAATACCCCAACATATTTTGGTCTGGGTGTTTGGTTCACACATTGAACCTTTTAATGCATGACATTATTAAGTTGAAGGAAAATGAATACAAATGGATTGGTGAACTGTACAAAAAGGGCAAGCACATGATAAGATTTATTACCAACTATAGCAATGCCCATGGCATTTTCGCACTCACTCAAAGTTAGAGCTATTAAAGATAGCAAAGACTAGATTTGCTAGCTATTACCTCACCTTTAGGCGCCTTTTGAAGGTAAGAGAGGCATTGGCTAGCATGGTATCAAGTGAATCATGGCAAGTATTGAAAGATAGGGCTACATCCACATTTGACATGCTTGATTTTCAGGATGTGGAAGACACAGTTCTTGATGGTCAATTTTGGGCAAGTGTCAAGTTTGTTTTGCAGTTCACAAAGGCCATTTATCACATGATTTGGTTTGCAGATACATATAAGCCGGCAATTGGGGAGGTGTATGAGCATATGGATAGCATGTTGGGCCAGATTAAAGATATCGTTGAATCGAAGGATCCCATCCTGTATGGCCATATTCACACACATGTGGTCAAAAGGTGGGAACATCTCAACGTTCCACTGCATGCCTTAGCAAATGTATTAACACCAAAATATTATTCTCCATCTTGGTTGGCTAAAGTTTGGCCGCCAAACCAGCACCTGGGGGTGAGGCTAGGAGAAAACCCCACACAGATCCAGAGGTATAGGTTGGGTACATGGCTGCTATAGACAAGTTGGTCCCTAATGAAGAGGAATGTGCCTTGTTGCGTAGTGAATTAAGAAAATACCTCAGTGATATTGGTCTGTTTGGTACTTTGCATGCTAGAAAAGATCGAGATAGGGCGCCCCCTATTGAATGGTGGAACATGTATGGCTCATCATGCCCACGCTTGCATAAATTGGCAACCAAAGTACTTTCACAGGCGGTAAACAATTCCTCTACAGAAAGGTGTTGGAGCACCTATAGCTTCATCCACTCGGTGAAAAGAAACTGATTAAATGAAAATTGGGTAGAAAGCTTGGTTTATGTACATTACAACTTGAGGTTGTTAACTCATTACTGTGAGCGGGCCAAAACCGATAGATCATATATCACTTGGGACAACAATCCGGAGGAGCATAACTTGGAGGATGGAGCCTTAACTTTAGAGCGCTTGGAGGATGAGCTTTTGGGCGATGAGGATGACCATGCAACAGTAGTAGCAACAATGCCACCGCCATCTGCTATCTTGTTTCCAAATGCACCATCTTTGCCTAGAGGTTCAACTTCACAACCCCCACCTGCATCAGCGAGGTGGGGTTATGCAGGACCAAGTCTTGGACGTGGTTCAAGCCGCTCAACATTGGTGGCTACTGGGGATGAAAATCCCGCTCCCTTTGTTCATAGACCACGGGAAAAGAAATTATAAATTTTCCGTGGCAAGAGGAAACATTCATAAAATCTACTTTTCTTGTCTTTTCTTATTCACAATACTTTCAAGTTTCTGCACTGTTGAGATTCGAGAACTTGAGTCATTGACTCTTTTATATTTATTATGGTATATTTTGTGAACATTATATGGCAATTCAAGTTTGAAGTTTGAAGTTGAACTATGAAGCTGTAAGGTTGATAACTTGATGTTATGGATAATGGACCTATGTTTGACGAATTCACTAGTTTATGATAATTGATTGAATCATTGATGGTTGATGAATGCTGTTATATGGTATTATGTTTTATCATGTTATGGTTTATTTCATGTTTTTATGCTTTCCATGACTAATTCAACCTTCTACAAGCATTTGTTGGCATATATGCATCAAATTTTTTTAAAAATATATATTATATAAAAAACGCTTTTGAAACATTTCCAAACCGAAAGCTTCTGAAAATTTTGCTTTCCGCTCCCAAGTACCTTGGTTTTTACAGATTATATAAACACGAGAATTTGGTTCGCATGCTCACCTTGCCTGAAGACAAGATCGAGCACGCGTCCCGCAGTTGGAGCCAGATGTTATCCACTAAGTTGTACTTGGTGGATTTATAGTGAACCGTCAAAGACTTGAACAAATCAATTGTAATCACATGTGTTATGAGATCCATCAGGTCAATCAGTGGCCTTTTCTTTTTATTTTTTACATGTTCGTACCTCGCGGGGAATTGTAATAAATGACTTAGCATGATGAAATTATGTAAAAGGTTTGGCTTTCCTAGGACTTAGTCATCAATACTTTACTCTAGGGTGTATTTCCTTGAAAATTATGCCCTTTTTTAATAACTTGTAATTTTTGAGTTTTTCACTCGCTCCTTTAAAACTATAGAGTAAATGTCTTGGTGGCTAGTCCTTAGGAGGCTATTAGAATTTAGAACCTAGGTGTGAATGCATATTACCATGCCAATCATTGTTTTTGAGTCATATGAACATGTACCAAGTCCCCCCAGGGGTTTTTATAATTTTGGAAAATTTTAATTTTCCCGTAAAAAGCATGCCTGTTTTAGTTAAAAATACTCACTAAGGCATACAAGTGTGGTTAGGAGGAAGAATTAGTCATGGGGGTGCTCATTTTCTAACTCAAAGCACCCACTTAACCCCTAAACCCACTTTCCTAAGTTCTTGAATAATTAGTTATCTCCAAAATTAATTATTATTCGAAAAATGGTAAAAAAGACCAAAAAAATGGATGAAGTGAGAAATTCGACAACTCATAAAAATAGAAGAAACATGCTGAAATTGTGATTTTTGAGTTGGCTATGCAAAGCGACAAGTATTCCAATATTTCCAAATGATGAATCTTGCCAATCTTGTCAAAATCAAAGCGTAGATCAAGATGTTTCCTCATGAAGATGGGGTGCTTTTCTCCGTAGGGGGGGAACATCTTCCAAGATGAATGTGCATCATTTGAGGAAAGGTTTCAGGTTTTGGAAGGTAGCACTTTTGATGTGTTGTTTCCATTATGCAACTTTTACCCAACTCAATCCAACTCATGCCAACCATTAGCCAAAGGAGCAAGTGCGCCTCTCTCTTAGCAAGTGTGCCCCCTCGTTGGCTCTCTTTTTCTATTTAAGCAGACACTTGCTCTTCATTTGGATGAAGCAAGGAACCTCTACTCTAATTTATTGTTGTTTTATATTTTGAATAAAGTTGAGACTTTGGAGGTCCGAACCGTGCAAGAGTTTCATGAATGCGAATGTTGTGCTAAATCGAGGTGACATTTAGTTAGTTATTGCTTTCCTTTCTTTCAAGTTTGTAGATATCTCTAGCTTAGAAGGTCATTGTTGGCCCATAGAGCAAGCATTTGTAGTTTCAAGTTGCTTGTTTATGCTTTTATTATTAGAGATCTAGGCGTAGCATACTGTAGTCGGTAATACTTATGCTTTCTTAATTTTTTTTAGTAAAACATACTGGATTTTGATCTCACTTGTTTTAAGGGTTTGTGTGTGCATATCATCTTAGGTGAAGGAGAAGTGGGAGCTCGGTTGCATCCCTTTTCTCTTCATACTTTTTTTTGGATCTAACGCTTCTTGCAATTTCAAGCATCTCTACATCCTCATAGAAATTTAAGTTGGATCTTGAGATCCTCTCTTCTTCTCTTCAAAAATTAATTTCTCTTTGGTTACTTTTAACAAGCAAGCTTAAATTTTTTCTAAAGAATTTATCATAAATTTCTTAGCTTGTTTATCTTGCTAGATCTAAAAGTGCTTTAAATTTGCAATCTTATGTTTAGATCTAGTTTATGTTCTTAGTACTTAAAGTGACATAAATATTTATTTTTTTGCAAGTACTAAGTTCTATTTTTTTAATTGTATTTTTACATTAATCTACTAATTTCCAAACATATAGCTTGCTGTTGTTTGCACTTTACTGACAGGACAAGTGGAAGTGTTGGCGAAATTTCGAAGTTTTTAGCCTCTCAAAGAACTTCCTCCTCCCCATTCTTTCAACAAACTATTGTAAGCCTTTTTGATCAATTTATAAGGTCAAAAGCAATGTTACAAATATCGTGTCGGGGAATATATCGTCGAGGGTCCAAAAAGAAATTATCGGATTTATCGACGAAGATGTCGGCAAACATCGACAATATATCGACAAAATAAAAAATAAAAAATATTAAAAAAAAACAAAAATTAAAAAAATTACTATATATTCGAAAAAATCGGCAAATATTGCCATAAAATCAGTAAATATCGCAATATATTAGAAAAAATCAACAAATATTGCGATAAAATCGGGAAAATTTTGCCAAAAATCGGGGACACTATTGGGGCGATATATTGCCGATATATTGCCAGCAAGTTGACATCGCGATATATTGCGATGTTGCCGATATATCGGCGATGTTTGTAACACTGGTCAAAAGGTAGCCCCTTATTAAATTATCATCATTGTACTAATTTAATAAAAGAACAAGTGGGATTGCGGCTCCCACACCTGTCTTCCCCTATTTGGGGGGAAGACGGTATCTGTCTTTGAATTGGTTTGATTTATTAGATTAGATTTAATTATTATAATAATTAAAAATCAATTCAAGTTTAATTCAAGTTTACAATTTCATTTAAAGTAATCAAATACCAACTCGACATTTCATTGCTGTAGTAATTAGTCTCACAATTTTTTTTGATTTTCTATTTACACTAGCACGCAATCCGTCTTATAAGGGTTGTATCTTTTTGTACTTTGCTTTATAAATTGGAACAAACATTTGCTTATTCCGTGTATGCTCTAACCCTCGCAACCTTGTTTGAGACTTGGGGATATCAAAAGCGGAATTATGCACTTATTAATTTTTTCACATATAATGAATCAACTCATCTTTTAATAATAAAAACTGACCAAAAAACAATCGCAAAACATTTACTTTACAACAACATTTCTTTGACTCCATGACACTGGTTTATATCTGTTATTTGCTTTATTCAATTTCATCAATTGTAGTGATTATTTTATGCTTTTTAAAGTTAAGTTTGCTTTATTGTTATCTTGATTAGTAATTAACCTTCAAACTCATAAACAACAATCTTTCATCCAAAACAACTAAGTTCCTAAAGCCTTAGTAACATTAATAAGGTCTACCCCCCCTTGGCTTTTTTAGGAGTTAAGCCTAAACAGAGGAGTCAAGATCAAGTGACAATACTTAACTCAAGACTTTCCCCCAATGACGCACCGAACAACTTGAATAATTTTGTTGTGTTAACCTCAGGTGCGTAATGTTAGGATTATAATCCTCCCTTGTCCAATTTGGTCAATTATGTCTAAATCCAGTTACTAAAGTGTGGGGAACACTAATTGAGGCCAACTGCCATTGATTACACTTGCATGCATCAGTTTAGGAGCCTCCTAGATCAATCCCTACAAATTAGGAGCCATTGGGAGTGCCAATACCAACCTCCATTAGTTGAGTTGAGTTGGTGACTAGTCAAGCTCAGTTAGGAGTTAGTTACATTCAGTTTTAGTCTGTTACATTCAGTTCTACTCAGTTAGCGCTAGGATTGCATGGCTGCATGCAGGCAAGGCACATTTACTCACCCACCTCAGTCAGTTAGACTAGTTAACACTGAATTAGACACTAGAGCTTGGATTTTGAACTTCGATGAACTCTGATAATGATTTAGACAAGGTCAGTTAACCATTTAGTCAAGTAGAGTCAAACCAATTCGAATGTCCTCACATGGATTCAAATTGCATGAGGCTATTTAGCCATTGTACTTCATTGTAATTGATTATCTAATTACTTTTGATTAATGAAAGCATTCATAGTTGCAAGCCATTTTTTGCACTGTTTCATTCAATTTCAGAGTAAATTGTGTAATCTATCTTGTGAGTTGTGTGTTGGTCCATAGATGTATGTGCTCAATTTAATATGGTATCAGAACCTCGGTAGGACAAGGCACTTTTCCTACTATAGATTCATACTTGGATCAATTTTTTTTTTTGAGCTAAATTGCTCCCAGTACTGCACCAGAAGTGGAGAATTTACCACTTAATATCCCAAGTAAAGGTCAACTATGCTGGGTGTGATGAAAATTTCAAAAGTGTAGGTTGTCGACCTCATTTTGTCTGTTTGATTGTGTGATTTACAGGTTTATCAGTCTCTTTCACTGCATTTGTTACAAGCAGCTTAGTCTCCTTCACTGCATTCGCTACAAAAGCTCAGTCTCCTTCATTGCATTCCAAATGGCCCCTCCAATGGAGCTTCTCATTCCTTTTAACTACCACCAGTGGAAGGAGGACATGGAGATGCAGCTACGCTCCAAAAGACTCTTTAGAGTCACAATGGAGACAGAGGCAGAGCCAATTCATTATGTTGACAAAGAAAAGTACTGGAATAGGCTTGATGAAGCATATGGATGCTTGTGCCTCTCAATCTCTGGAGATCTTCTCTTCTACATCAATGGATTGAAGACTCCCAAGCAGGTTTGGGATAAGCTTGCTTCCTTATTTGACAAGCAGGATGACTTGAGGATCTACCAGCTAGAGAATGAGCTGATTTCTCTTCATCCAACCAATTTCAAAACACTAAATGACTTCTTCACCAAATTCAAGCATCTAGTGTTCTAGTTGAAGCTGTGCAAGGTTGAGAAGGAGGATGATCAACTCATCCTTGCCCATCTCTCAAAACTTGGTGCAGACTACTCAGTCTTTGTATCAACATTTCATTCAGTGAAGCTCACTCCTCCAAATTGGAAGATGCCTACTCTTAACTCCATTGAATCTCTCACTCAGGAGCATGACAAGTTGATCCAAATGGGGATCATTCGATCTTCCAGAGATCAAGCTTTGGTTGCAGGAGGACCTAAGGTAGCGAATGATAAAGGGAAGCAAAAGGATGAGTCTCATGTGGAGAAAGAGCAGTCAAATGAGACTTCAGGTTTGAAGAAAAGCAAGAAGAATGACAAAGGAAAGACCCTCTGTTCTTACTGTGGAAGGGGCTTTCATCCAGAAAGCTCCTGTATGAGAAGAAGAATTGATGAGAGGGATCTTCTTCTGAAGAAACATAACATTATTGTACTTACTAGCGCAAGGAAGTCTGACCATAGAGAAGAAACTGAAGAACATGAAGAAGAGACATACCATGCACTGAAGGTTAGCTGCTCAACAACATATGCCTTCCTCATTGATTCTGGAGCTTCCAATCATATGGTTGCATCCAGAGAATCATTCTCTTCCTTGCAGTCTTTTGATGGTCCTAGTATTCAAATGGGCAAATAAAGTCAAATTCGAGCCAAAGGGAAGGGTTCTATCAAGCTTGAACTTGGAAAGTTCAAAGATGTGCTTTATATGCCCTCCTTAGCTGCAAATCTGTTATTTGTATACCAGATGACTCATACTGGATCTCCAAAGCGAGTGATATTTGGTCCTGACTCAGTGGAGATCACATATATCTCTACTGGGAACATCATAGCGAAGGGTGTTGCAAATCATGCCTCCAAGGCATATGAGTTCTCACACTTCATACCATTTTGAGAACCAGTGCACTCTCAACAGCCACTTGCAAGGGAAGGTAAAAACATTCCATCTACTTCTTTTGCAGTTTCCACTTGTATTGCAGAATCAGTTGTATTAGTTTATGAGACTAAGATTAAAGGTGATTCAGATCCAGATCTAGTCCCTACTCCCAAGCGAGAAGCTAGGAAGATGACTGGAAATCCATCTGACACTTAGAAGACAAAGAACCTTGCGCTATGTCATGCAATCTTACCTCCTTCAGAGAGATGCAACAAACTCCCTGTAAGATGCTACATGGTAAGGGCTGATTAGTCACACTGCATTCAGAAGAATAGAGTGGATCATACACCTCTTCATCCAGAAAACGGCAAAGGTTACATTCCTCCTTCCTTCCATCATCATTTTGGGAGGAGATGGAGAAGTCTACATGCCAGGCCCTAGGATACTTATGCACAGAACATCATGCATGCTGCTTCGCTACATTATAGAGGTTGCAGCAACATATTTTTAAGTTTTTCCTTTTGAATCCTGATTCTATTTGCTTAGATAGAGGGGGCTTTTTTCCCATGTGGTTTTTTCTCCAGCTCCTTGTATTGAGCAATTACTTTACTTGCTGTAATGGGTGACCTATGGTCTTAGTTACCAGGGCCCACAAATTGTCCAAGATAGCATTTATTGGGGGTGTTAAGATTATAATCCTCTCTTGTCCAACTTGGTCAATTATGTCTAAATCCGGAGTCATTTCAGTCTATTTTTAGTCACTAGCACCATCGGGTCCACTTGGCCTAATTGGGGCACATGTTCCAGTTACTAAAGTGTGGGGAACACTAATTGAGGCCAACTGCCATTGATTGCGCTTGCATGCATCAATTTAGGAGCCTCCTAGATCAATCTTGACAAATTAGGAGCCACCAAGAGTGTCGATACCAACCTCCATAAGTTGAGTTGAGTTGGTGACTAGTCAAGCTCAGTTAGGAGTCAGTTACATTCAGTTCTACTCAGTTAGCGCTAGGATTGCATGGCTGCATGCAGACGAGGCGCATTTACTCACCTACCTCAGTCAGTTAGACTAGTTAACACTGAATTAGACACTAGAGCTTGGTTTTGAACTCCGTTGAACTTCGATAATGATTTAGACAAGGTCAGTTAACTATTTAATCAAGTAGAGTCAAACCAATTTGAATTTCCTCACATGGATTTGAATTGCATGACGCTATTTAGCCATTGTACTTCATTGTAATTGATTATCTAATTACTTTTGATTAATGAAAGCATTCACAGTTTCATTCTTCAATTTCTGAGTAAATTGTGTGATCTATCTTGTGAGTTGTGTGTTGGTCCACAGATCTATGTGCTCAATTTAATATGTAAGAGGCGGGCAAAAACAGAGCCAACCTCCAGATGTAGTGTGTCTGTAGACAAAATGGCATTGCTACTTCAAAACATTGATGTGATTGAAAATAGTAGCCGAAATATGAGAGAAATAAACTCAAAATAATAGAAGTAGAGAGGTTTCATGATTTGACATCAAAGTAGTGCGTCTTGCTTGCGGTTTGCTACTGCGCACAGACTTGACACTAGGGAAGAAAGGGGTGTTATATCTAGTGGGCTCTAGCAAGGGGGGTCCTCTTCAGGATTGTAATCTATGTTTGAAAATCTCCCTCATGAATAGATTTACAAAGTAGACCTCTTGAAAAGTGTGTCCAAACAGAGTTTGGGACCCAAATAAGGCATTTCCAACTAACTAGAGACCAAATTAAAGGCACAAAGGCCGAAACTAATCAATTCACAGGGAAGACGTCCCAACTTGATAACTGAATGGGCCTAGTAAGGTAAAATAATGCGATCAAGGCAAAGATGAAAGTGGACTAAGGGGACCTTGTCAAAGCATTCAACATCATGTAGGAAGATGATAATTGTGTGCCTAGGTGATGACAAGATGACTCAAAGGAGAGGAGAGTAATCCATCACAATTGAGTTGTCATAAGGACAAGATGAATGCTCTTGTTGTCATCCACAAGCGGGCCTTGTATGGTGAGTACACAATATTTGTTTTCACAGCCACATCCAAAGTAGCATGTATGAAGAGAACAAAGTATGAAATTTGTACACAACAACCTTAGGGTTCCAAGGGTTGTTAAGACCTCGAAAATTGCCTTGGCCCTCACAACCAAGACTACCTGCCTTTCAGATGTAATGGAAAAGCTTCAAAATCAGTTCTCTTAGTTTTGTGGATTAAGATTATAATAGGTATATAATGCTTGATAAGAAATTTTGTTGTTGTTGTTGTAATTCCAAAGACTAATTTATTGAATTAAGATAATAATACAGTAAAAAATACAGCTCATAGTGGCTTTTCTGCAAGCAGAAAGTCAGAGAGAGAGTTAAGACTAGCCCCTCAGTGGAATTCAGGTTATTACAATCAAAATGATGCTCCTCGTGGAAGGGAAAACAGATCACGGTAATAGCAAAATTAATAGTATTAAGGCACAAAAACCGAGAAAAACTTCTATAATAAACAAGGAAGTCTAAACCTAAGATGACCATGTCAAAAAGAGAAAACACAGGAACCATGAAACCTGGACTTAAGGCTTGGGGGGCAAAATCCTCCTCGATAGGAACCCCAAAGCCGAATCTGAGTTGTGAATTTGGTTGTCAAGCCACTGGGGGAGCAAGTGGGTTGACATATGCTCGACTCTTAGCGTCATTGTTGGTATCCTCCTCGCTGTTGGAGGGATTTCGCTTAACTGGGAGCGGTTCGGTTTTCCTATACTCGACCGCAATGTTGATGGCAACTTTGCCCTGCGTTGTGCTTGGTATGGTCCTCGGGGGAGGAGGAGGCGATTGTTCAATGTCCATGGGCGCTGCAAAAGGATTCGAGGAGGGAGTCGAGGGATCAATCTGGGAGCCGATGAGATGGAGGATAAGCCAGGCCAAAAGATTTTTGACAAGTACAACCCAATAATTGCGTCTGTGGAGGACCGTTCGGTATGCGGCGGAATGTGAACCAGTAAGCTCGTCCTCCCAGTCATCTAAGAGTTGGCGGAGAAAATCTGGGATTTCAATGTCATAACCGTCTGTATTGGCTTGAGCTGTGAGACTTTTGGCATGGTCATCTACAACATCCAATATACCAAGATAGACAAAATAATAATCTGTAAATGACCAGATAACCAATAATATAACTTAGGCTGACATCCATTTGCTGTAAGTGTTCAAAGGTTAAGTCATGCTCTACAAATCATTCAAGTAACAATTATAACAACTAGCAGTCATTCACTGACGATCTATCAACCAAATATATAGGGTTTCATTTATTTATTACAACTCAGACCAAACTTTCAAGACTATACTCACTTCATAGTTGTAATCAATTTGCTAGTGAAGGGTGAAGGCTAAAGTTCATAGGGATAGGCCAAAGGATGACCACCAATTTGACATTGTGACACTTTGGATATGGAAAGGGAATACTCACTCTAGCATATGCCGGACAAGCAACAACATAGGGGATGGCAATGTCTCACAAATGGGTAAGTTACGTTCAGAGGTGCATATTCACCTTGACAAATGCTCACAATCCAAATCAAATACAAGTAAGGCCAACAATCTTCAGATAGAACTTTTATGAATCATTGCTTTTTGGGCCTTTGATTTTCCATAGCCTTGGTCCACGTATTTATTATACGAACTTTTATTATTTTAGGCTTTATGCATTCATGTATGTTGAAAAAGTTAAAAACACTTCTTTTCATGAATGTTTTAAGATATTCATTTCAATATATTTCAAAGCCAATTTCATTAGGATATCCTTGAATTCACGTATGTTTAAAAACACTACTTTTCATGAATGGGCTTTTTTCATAAGATATTCATTTCATTTCCAAATACATTGTATTGATGGCAGCACTACTTGTTTCAGGTTAGCCAACACAACCTAGGAAACTCAGAGCCGAGACACAAATAAACAGGGAGGTTTGTCCAACAAAGGCTCTAGTGGGGAAAGGTCCTCCATGCCATACGTCAAGTAGTAGGTCGGGTTGAAAACATAACTGGAAGGTAATGGATGGGTGGAGATAGTGAATAATGAAACCAACACTAGCAAGCCAAAGTATGGTGGGAATGACTACCTCTATTCTTTCTAAGGAGGGTAAAACCAATGAATATAGATCAGGAACTTCCAGGTCTGAGTGGGGACATCAATACATAATATAGATACATCGAAGTCCACATATTTATATGACCGCCAGATCATGACACTAAATGCTAATACATGTCACAAAAATGAGTATAAGAGCAATGATAACCATAACACAAGATAATATAAGCTGAGTCATAAACATGTAAATAATCCATCTGAACCAATCTGTCTAATGAGCAAACACTGATGCAAATCTGGGCACTACAAACTGCTATGCAAATGGCTAAATGACTACATTAGTCCTCAGATCTGAGTGTCCTGAGACTCAGTCATGGCATGGGAGAGTACTATAGTCCATTAAACAAAATAATGATCCATCATAAATGCTCATCTCAACATCTCATATGTAAGGGAGCTGGCTGAAAAATGTATTGGAATCTGAAAAATAGAATATGGTAGCCCGACTAATATATATGTGATAACACTGCCCATAAAGGGGAGACAGAGATCTAGAGGCTCAATTAAGGTCGCCATTACTCTGCATGGAGAGACGTAGTACCAGGTGACGGAGGGGAGGTCACCTCTTATCATGAACCTGGAGAGCTAGTGTCGTTCGAGGTGGAAGCTAGCCCGATTCATTTAAGAACAAAATGACGAGGTGTCACAGGATTGACGTCGGGGGACAACTGTGTGTCTCGACAGTTGTTCCCTCATGTCTTTGTGGCACGTAACCACCTGCATCTGGGTGCTTGACAAGATTTTTTAGATTAACTACTCTCTTTCTATTACCTTGACCTCTAATGGCCCAATAGAGATTTTTCATTACTTAGCTTTGAAGAGTACTTGTGAACTAAAGTTTGTTAGTGGTATCCTCTTCCTTGGCTTTGGCAGCTAAAGCAACCTTTTTAAAGTTATTTTGGCAAGCCTTTTGGATTTTTCCCTTGAGGAGATCCTAAATGTCTTCTTGGGATAATTCTTGGCCCTTGAGCAAATCTTCTATGATTGGTTCTTCTCTCCGAGTCTCTAAAAGTAACAAAACACCCTCCTCATTTGGAACATGGATATTTTTGGTTCCTTGCTCTTTTTTTTTATAAATTTTTTGTATTTGGGATGTTTGCATGGTCGACTTTTCCTTCATAACTTTATATTCCGTGTCACAACTTTCCTGCTTGGGGCCATTTTCCTCTTCCTTTTATGGGATGATCTCTTCTTAGGCATGAGCTTCTAGAGGGGGCTTATTTACCTTTTTTGAGGATTTCTAGGGATTTGAAAGTGTTTTCTATCTTATTCTTCAAGTTTATATAAAGACTTCTTTGTTTGATTCTTTATGTGCTTGTTTTTGAGGGCTCCTATTCTTCTAGCTGATACAAAACCTCCTTTGTCGTCTTCAATTCCCTTTATTTTGGTGCCTATTCTTCAAGGCTAGTAGGTTTTTTGCACAATTCTTTGTGAAGTGACCATACTTGCGGCATTAGTCACACTTGAACTCAAGCTGCTGGATGTATTCTGACCCCAAGATTTTGATTGTTATAATTCAAGCAAATCGTATTGAAGATCAAACTTGACACATTCTGGCACATGTTATGATGTTGTCCTTCAGTTATGCAACTTCAATAGATATTCCACATTTGTTCCGTATGTATTCTACAACCTCTTTGTTCTGCGGATGTAGTGGTGGGATGAGTAATCTAATCTATATTGGAATTGATGTTGGTCTCTCCTCTGTGGTGTCAAATTAACTTTTGCTTGTGTGGTAGAGACCATCATTTCTAAGAATTGAAGGCCCCCTTGAAAAATCACAAGGTTATTTTCTTTATAGAAGAATAGAGAAACGAGGAAGCACCTACCACAAAAAAGGTATCTATTGAGCCTTTCAAAAGGGGGGGCCTTATTTCTTTAATTGAGGCATCAAGGACCTTTATAGAAGGTGGACACTGAAAATCATGTACTTTTACCAACTAGTTCTACTTCTTTTTTTGCTAGGTTTATTGCAATTTCTTGATTAAGTTATGTTAGTAAATTTAGACACAAAGCTTACTCTAATCTCTTTACTAGCTTGAGAGTGTTTTTTCAAGTTTGGCTTCAAATAGTCCTCAATTTCACTTAGAGGACATAGAATTAAGAATGACTTATTCAAAGTTCTAGAGGATGTAAATTTCTGTTTTATATTGTGAAATATACAGTTTCAAAATGTTTATTTACTCATAATTAATTTTATAATATTGATATGGGTTTTAACTTTTGTGACCTCTTACATCATCATTTTCCTTCGATTAGTTTTGTTGGAGTGTATTTTGATTGGCTCTTATACCACGTAGATGTGTAAACCAAATATGGATTACTTAAGTATAATTCTTGGATTTGACACTGACCCCAGGATTTTGATTGTTATAATTCAAGCAACCCTTATTGAAGATCAAACTTGACACATTCTGGCACATGTTACATTGTTGTCCTTCAATTATGCAACTTCCATAGATATTTCTCGTTTGTTCCCTATGTTTTCTTCAACCTCTTTGTTCTACGGATGTAGCGGTAGGATGAGTAATCTAACGTAGATTGAAATTGATGTTGGTCTCTCCTTTGTGGTGTCAAAGTATCTTTTGCTTATGTGGTAGAGACCATCATTTCTAAGAAATGAAGGTCCTCCTTGAAAGATCTTGAGGTTATTCTCTTTATAGAATAATAGAGAAATGAAGAAGCACCTACCACAAAAAAGGTATCAATTGAGCCTTTCAAAAATGGGGGCCCTATTTTTTCAATTAAGGCATTAAGGACCTTTATAGAAGGTGAACACTGAAAATCATGTACTTACCAACTAGTTCTACTTTTTTTGTTGGTAGGTTTATTTTCATTTCTCGAATAAGGCATGGTAGTAAATTTAGAGATGAAGCTTCCTCCAATCTCTTGACTAGCTTGAGAGAGTGTTTTTTCGAGTTTGGCTTCAAAGAATCCTCAATTTCACTTGGACATAGAGTTAAGAATGACCTATTCAGAGTTCTAGAGGATGTAAATATGTGTTTTATATTGTGAAAATATACAGTTTTAAAATGTTTATTTACTTATAATTAATTTTATAATATTGATATGGGTTTTGTGACCTCTTACATCATCATTTGCCTTAGATTAGTTTTGTTGGAGTGTATTTTGATTGGCTCTTATACCATGTAGAGGTGTAAACCAAATATGGATTACTTAAGTATAATTCTTGAATTTGACACTCAAGAGCTAAACTTGAACGTGAGGTGACTCCCATCATCTCTTTCCCTTAACCCCATGCAGGGAAGGATCTCTTTTCTTCAGGATACATTGGGTTTCCAAGAGTTGAACCCTGAGAGTGTGTTGTTTGGCTTTGATTCCACTCTTCTTTCATTTTTGATCCTCGAGGGATACATTGTAGGCCCTTGGAGCTAAGCGAAAGCTTATTTGCTCCCTTAGAGGATCTTCCTCCATGTCGATCTTATGAGTTCATAGGTTGTAGAGCTTAAACAATTCTAGGAATAGGTTGGTGTAGATTGGAAGGTTGGCTGTTAGAGATTCTCGTCCCCAAGGGTGGAATAGACCCAAGTCTACCAAATAATGCCCTTGTTAGGGGGTTTGGAGGTTCAAGATTTTCCTTAGGATATTGGAATTGTAATGGAATATATTGGGCCTCCTCGGGCTCAATTTATGATGCACTTAAGCCAGTAGGCATCCTATTTTTGACCAAGATTAATGAGAGTCAATCAGGTCCATTTTGGACTCTCTCCAAAGTAGAGTCATTATGGATGCATCGGATGATTATGCTAGATTCATGCAGACCGGGGTTTGTGGTTTATCACTCCTTTCCCTAGACATCATTATAGTTTGCTATAATTCCCCCACGTTCTTTGGTTTTTCTTTTCACATGGATTCAGACAGGGACCCTTATCGAGATTTATATGTACATGTGTAGCACGAGTACCAATACCTGGGGGTAGGGTACATGTACCTATATTGAGTGCATGTACCCACGTCTTGGGTACGGAGTTGGGGACTTCTTAGAGGTACCCTGCTGTATCGGGTACTTCACCCACGTACCCGAAACTGTTGTTAGCAAAACAGAGGATGTCAAGTGCAGAGGGGACAGTGTACCTTGGCTTTGGGGATGCATGGGGACCCCTAGGGATGGGTTACCTCGATTTTGGGGAGACTTATGGATGCCCGGATGCTAATGACAATGATTTTGCAGATGTAGACAACCTAGTAGAGATGGCTCGAGGAAGCCAAATGAGTTATGTTGTTCATTGTTCATTGTTTTTTGAATTTTCTATTTCATATTTGAAAATGCCATTAGGCAAATTTTGGATGTAGTATGACAATGGACATATATCATATCTATCATCTATACCAAATACCAAATATCAAATATCAAAAATGTAATTTGAATTTCCACTTGGTTTATCATATTCAGACTTGTTATTCATAATTTCATATGCAATTTCTACTTTATATCAATGAACTTTGACGTAGTGTGCATGTTTTACTATTTAGTTAGTAACTTTAACTTAGTATCTTAGACTTTATAGTGTGTTAGTTGCTGAATAGTGAAAATGATTTGAATTTCTTATATATATATATATATATAGTATCCTTGGCGTTATATATATGCGCCTTCTATCTTCATTTTAAATTATTTGGGGAACTTGAGAGGGGACATGTTTGATCTGGAGGACATGCAAGTTTTAGGTTAGAGTACTAGACCATTGATCATATTTCTATAGCAACCATTACCGAGGAGTGGAGGCATCACTCTTTCAAAGTCTTTTGTTTCTTTGTAGACTTTTAGAAGGTGTTTGACTTCGTCCTTAAGGAGGAGGCCCTCCCTATCCCATAGGATTAGAGATATTGGTATTTCATGCATTCTTATCATGGCTATCATGCAACTATATAAGTTCGTCCTTGGTAGACTTTGCATAACTCAGAGTGTTAGACTTCATGAGGACCACCATTGGGGTGAAATAGGGTTGTCCTCTTTCGCTTACATTGTTTGGGATATGTGTTGATGAGTTGGAGTATATTTTTCAAGAGCTTATCCAACTAGGTGATGGGTGCCTTCTTCACTAGGTTTTGGTATCCATCCTCTTCATTGATGACATGGTCCTCTTATCCTCCACCCCCAAGGGATTTTAGAGATAACTTGATGCCTTATTCTATTTTTGTGATCTTCATCAGTGGATGGCCAACCTTCTCAAAACCAAGGTTATGATGCTCAACGGGTTCAAATCCATCCTCTCATAGTATCATTTTTATTTTTGGGGTGTGAAAATCGAAATCACCAATGAATCAATGATTAAACTTGCTCGTGGGTCTAGTTCTCAGGGCATGGATTTGGTTTGAGGAAAACCTTCAAGCCTTGGATCTCCAAGGGCTATGGATACCTTGCTCTTCTTGAGTGTCAATGTTTTCAAAACCATTTTCAAGACACTCAATCCAAGATGAACCTCATGTATAACCATGGTTCTTTATGGTTTAGAGGTTTCGGGACCTGGTTTGCGAGAGGTAGATTGGTCCATGATAGAGAGTTCAAATTGTCTTGCTTTGTCACATGTAGTTCCCCAAGCCATCATTTTGAGCAAATTTTGAGGTATCTCCCTTCCGAATTGAAACCATCTTTGGACTGGTTTCTTTCTTGCACTTGGTTTAGTGCATTGTTGACTTACTAACTAGCAGGGATCACTATCCTTATCTTGGTCAGTGTTCATCGGAGGCCATAGCCACTACTAGTACCTTTGGTCAAGCTTGTTATTGGTTTGTAGAGGCTACTTGTCTACTTCAATTTGTTGGCTTCTTGGTAGACCGCCTCCCTCTATTAAAATATTGGACATCCTCGATCAACTTCTACCAAATAGGCAGGAGTCGAATAGGATCATTAGAGATGACATCATCGAACCATATATTTAGGTGGGTTAAGCTAGAAGCTGGTCTTCAATGCAAATCACTTCTTGGAACTAAGAGATGATCTTATTGTTTGCCCCCCCTACGTTCTTCGACATTAGATGGATGCTCTTCAGATTCTCCTTGGACAGTTTCTGGTTGGTTCTCTATTGTCTTTGGATTGAAATTGATCACCATATCATTTGAAAAGAAAGGATCTACTAGCCCTATCATCTTCATGAGACCGAGATGGGGGAGTACTTCATCTTTAGGTGCCCCATCTATTATAAGATCAAAGGACGGTTTTATTGCCTTTTCAGAGTCTCAAATTATATGTCCACTTTTGTTTGCTTGTCAAACCATAGATGTTTGGTTCTATACATGAGTGAGGCCCTTGGACTTGGATCTTGTTCACTCCGCCCATCGTAGCCCAACCTAGGCCCTGGTTGATTAGAACTTTCTTTCAGGTGCTTCTAGCAGACAGAGGTACTAAGAGGCAGGCATATGATAAACTACACCAACTATCACTCTTGCCATGGTTTATCATGAATGCGACCGACTATAATTTCAGGTAGTTTTTAACAAAAAGTCATTTCTTGAATGCACACATTATCAAGATTTTGAAGCGTGGTCCTTATCTTATGGATCGTAATTTTTCTGCATGGTTCAAGAAGGCCTTTGACATTCCATTTTGCCTTCATTAAGAGATGATAGCAATTAGGCCCATATTATCTTAATCAGCATTTCACCCAACCCTGACAAGTTTTCTTAAGCATTTTAAATCGCTGCACTTTTCACAATAGAGGAAACAAATGTCTTCTAGAGTGTGAACCTTGGGCGATTTATGAGACTCTAGGAGGCTATGCATGCTTGACCAACGAGGCCCTTATGAACATGTTGCCTTAGATGCTTGGGTGGTTCATATCGCACCAGCTGTTAGGACACCTCCCCTAGATCTAGGCTGCAGATTACAATACCCCGACAACAACACGTATCTTAAATCAGATCTTTCTACCCATCCAGTTCCTTTGACCAGACATTTATCATGAGTTTCTTCTCCATGGCCTCATATGTTAGGAGAGTGTAATATCCCAAACTGATATTTTCCTGTTTATGTGTATACTTTAGATGGCTAATAGACTTACTCCTTAATCAAATAGGAAAGCAAACCCCGAACTTTGCATGCATGCAGTTGCATGCAAATATGTGCCCTAGAAAAATACTGAGATGCTATAAAATAGGAGAAATCAATGCATGTACATACCAGTATATAGATCAGCTGATGGTGAAGAGACTGGTGCCAGCATGCAAGGATTCTGCCGGAGGAATAAGGAGATACCAAATCGTCCTCCACAGGTGAATGCGCCCTCCTCTCAAACTATATAACCTCTAGAATAATAAATAAGCTGCTGCTAGAAGCCCGGATGATGTGCACTAGGGTTATAATACCCCTCTGATGATGATGGAAGCAACATGCGGAAGTTCTGAACCATGTAGGTAGGAAAACGAATTGCTTTGTCTCTAATCACGGTGACACGGTGTGACGGTGAAACCCTCTGGCTGGATGAATAATCAACCTCCCGGAATAACTGCTGAATGTAACCTGATGATGAACTACTGCTGAACCTGGATGATCCAACCTGATGATGAACTAGGGCAGATAGATTTCGCTGCCGAAATACACCAGTTAGCTGAGCATGCGCTCAACCGCAACTTAGCTCGCTGAGTTCTCCAATTCGACTCCACAAATCAATTATCACATAAGTGACTTCTCCATTCACTTTATCTTTCTTTTATAACTCTCAACTGCGAAAACCTTAAATTTTGACCTAATTAGGTCACTTTATCTTCTAATTTGCAGTTGACTTGCATGCATGCGCATGGAGACTTAATCGGGTGCATGCATCATTAAATAATGCTCGAATGTCATGCATGCAGGTGGCCTTTGGCTCTAGTGGCCCTCTTCGACCCAATGGTGATATAATATTGATGCCCTAGATCTTCTATATATGGCATCAGTCTTCGGCTGATTCCTTGATTGTCAGTACCCTCTCGAACCTATAGGAATCACATAGGTTAGCGGGTTGGTCCTCAATGCCTAAGCAGAAGAGGACATTACAGAGAGATCTCATCAGGGTTGGTAGATCTCCCCTTAGGCGAGGCACTCCCTCGGTAGTGTTGGTGTTTTTCATCGGTTATCTAGAGAATTTGCACTGTTGATCTATTTCCCCACTCCATGCTCTAACGTTGTAGACTCTATGTCTTAATGTAGGCTAGTTTTGCTTATATCATGTTTTCTCTAGGAGCGATCATTGTGCTTCCACTTTGTATCTCACACTATTGTACCTAGCAGTCCTATGGACCTATTTATGGTCATTTGTTGGACAGCAATAAAATTTTCTAGTCTTATCTTACCTCCCTTGTTTCAACAATGCAGTAAAAGGCGAGTAGAGGACCAACCCATCTAGCACAAGACCTGGACTTTACCACTTTAATCATCAACAATACTTATTGGTATTCTTAAATGTTTGTTGGAGTCCTTCATTGTTGCAAACTTGTAATATTTCTCTCTATATTTCTGTTTTTTCCCATTGCATTTTCAGCTTTATTATTCAATTTTATTTATACATTCATTTTCATTTTATTATTTTATTGAATCTACCCCTTAATGACTAAATTCAAATAGTTTTCTCCACTATTTCCTAATGGCTAGTTCTTTCCTCTAACTCTATTTAATTAGTCAGTCTCTTCTCTACATGCAATAGCTTCAATGGATCCTGATGATGAGTGGAGTATCCACTTGAAATTCGTCAACCATTTCTAAATCTACACACAGTGAAACTCCAAAAGACTCCACACCAAGTAGTATTTTGTCATTCTTGCTAGTGTTTCCTGATATTTCTCCTCATATTTCTGATAAGTTTCTTGCTGGACCCTTGAAAAAATACTTGCTTCTACCCTATTGTCATCTCCATGACCACCATGACCATTCTGACCATTCTCTGCCATTGTTAAATCAAGATCGTTCATCATTAAAGCAATAAATAAAATAGAGTATTAAACATTAGCCATTTTATCCATTAAATCAAATACCAAATTTCAAGCCGTTAAAACTTATTTTGGTAGGATTATAACTGTTAGAGCACAAGGCTTCAACAATGTCTTTTCGCGTATTTCTGATAAGATTCTTTCTGGACCCTTGAAAAAATACTTGCTTCTATCTGATTGTCATCTCCATGACCACCATTCTGACCGTTCTCTGCCATTGTCAAAACAAGATTGTTCGTCATTGAAGCAATAAATAAAATAGAGTATTGAAAGTTGGCCATTTTATCCATTAAATTAAATACCAAATTTCAAGCTGTTAAAACTTATTTCGGTAGAATTATAACTGTTGACCATAAGACTTCAATAATGTAATGATGTCACGCTCTTGTAAGTGACTAATATGATAATAGTTAGATATTATAAAAGAAGGTAGTTAAATTGTACCAGTAGCACAACTACCTATCCATTGACATAAAACGGGATGAACCCCAATGTATCAAATGTCTTCATGATAGTAAATGATATATTTTACGTGAGTCCAATGTTATCAAGTTTTTGGTTTGTATTGTATAATCAAAGCTTTATGTTATGTGAGAGTGGGAAGGCCCTGAATCTTGTGTTTAGTGATTGAGTTTAATTGAGGGAGAAAGGCAATTGTCATAAACAATCACTGTGGTTGAAGGAAGAAGAAAGAGCCATCAAATACATTGCCATACATGCTGCCGTCACTGTTTTAAAGGTTTGGAGCAACCTTAGTAAAGATGTTAGAGCTGTCATATCAGTTGGTTATTGTATTGAAGGAATAACGTATCAAGAGAAGAGCCAAACTACCATCCTTTGGAATGAAAGAGCCATCATTTGAGCAAGAGCATCAACAAATACTTTGTGAATAAAAGACAAGAGCAGCTGTTTCCAATATAGAAGGAGCTGCCCTCTGTATGATTTTTGCTAGATCTACTGCTGTCAAAGGATTTTGAGCCACCAAGGAAAGGAACTGGTCCTGGCAAATACAGAGCCGTTGCGACCGCCAATAGAACAATTGCAACAAGGAGGGTGCCACTGTATCCAGTTAGTTTTGAAGAAGACATAAGTAAGAGCGGCTGCTAAGTCCATTATTCTACTGTTGAAGGAGATATTTGCATAGAACGCCAAGTCAAGAAGCACCTAACTAGACCCGCACGAGGACTTTTACTCTACAAAGCATACTTAGAAAATGCACAGATTGTGGAGAAAAGGGTGTACAGATTTCAGAAGTAATCATGTTATTTTGAAGATTGTTTCAGTTTTGCCACTGTAGAAACCTAATTTACAAATGCCGATGCAAACATGCAAATTAAAAGGAAAGACAGAAATAGGAAAAAATAGAGTTATTTAATTCCCAGAAGAAGAGGGGACACAGATATATAGGCTTCATTTTGTCCTTCATTCCAGAAATCATCTAAAGAGATATTTTTTATTTCAAGCGTTATGATTAGTTTTTTTCTGCAGTTTAGCAACAACTTTAGATTTGTAGTGAGAGTCCTCAATCCCCTACATATGATTGAAAAAGATGACGATGAAATAGAGGGGTTTTTTGTTTTTTGGGAGGCCAAATTTTTGGAGACAGAAAGGGATCTAATGTAGATGAAGCTCAGTATGGATGACTGTCTACATAGTTCAGGAGTTTCTAAATCTCAGGAATTATACCCTTGCAAAGGTCATGAGACAATCAGATGGAACATTGTGGATGTAGCTCAACATGTATGGTTGTCCATTAATTTGGGAGATTCATATCCAGGGGTTCATGGAGGAATTCAAGAACTTGGGATTTTGATTCGGGAGCTACACCTTTAGGAGGATTAAGAGGCAGCTTGATGGAGCATTACTTAAGAACTCTTTTTGAACAGAATCTACTTAAGAATTTTACTTTTAATGTTTAGTTCTCAATCAAATTTTTAATAGTTAGATTTGTAGCATTAAGAGTGGGTGAGTATAAAGTTTTAATGATGTAGAAAAGTGATGTTCATACAAGTGACTAATATAATAATATTTAGATATTAGAAAAATAGCTAGTTATATTGTACTGGTAGCACAACTACCTAGCCATTGACATAAAAGGTGATCAACCCCATTGTATCAAACGAGTTCATGAAATAAATGATATATTTTACGGAGTCTACTGTTATCATGTTTCTGGTTTGTATTGTAGAATCAAAACTTTACATTAACAACACTACAAGTAAAAAAATTTACCCATTTAATTTCCATCAATTTCTTAAGTTATCTTTGTCAATTGCCAAAGTCTAGTTCTAGGTTTAAAGAATGGTATCTTTTGCAGTCACTGTAGATCTCTTTTGTGGCATGTTAAAACAAAATTGTCTGATGATAATGGCTCTTTATTTTCCTAAAGGCTTTTGAATGTAAATTTTTGTACTGAACAGAAACTATTATCTATCAACAAAAACTGGAGTGAAAAATAAAAAAAACGCTTTCTGATTACATTCTCTCCCAATGTAGTGATTAGCAGTTATTCTGGACATAAGATAGCACCCAGTACATGAGAATAATATAAAACATCACAAAATCAAACCAATTCTCTCCCATGGTAGTGATTAGCAGTTATTCTAGACATAATATAGCTTCCAGTACATGAGAATAATATAAAACATCACAAAATCAAACCAATTGACTATGAAGGAGAGCAGATTGACTGATAAGCTAGAAGTTTCGGAAGCTTCCCTGGGGAGCTATGGTAATAGAGATCGAGGGTTGATGCAATGCCATTATCCTCAGCTGCAATTGCATGAGAATGCAAATTAGAATTTTGGCAAGCAGTTTAATTTTGATCATTGGAGTAACCAATCTGGTAAACCAGTAATAGCATAGTCAAGTTTTCTATCAATTGCCATAAACCAATTCACCAGTGCCTTGGTTAACATTATGCACCTGTAGGATATGGGTGGAACCAAAGCAACTCGAATCGGTGCAATTGTCAATTGCAAGTTTAATGGCAATCGATGTCTAGCCTCCTTTAGATG
This sequence comes from Pseudotsuga menziesii, assembly GCA_001517045.1. Lineage (NCBI taxonomy): Eukaryota > Viridiplantae > Streptophyta > Pinopsida > Pinales > Pinaceae > Pseudotsuga > Pseudotsuga menziesii. Next base: position 107,716 of record LPNX010136031.1, on the reverse strand, counting down.
GTTGTCTGTCCTGCCATCAAAGCATTCAAATAGATCTTGCTCAATATCTGCCTCCAAGCAGGTGAAATAGGTGGCTATTTTCCTGCCCATAGATGATGACAGCTTGTTGTAAAGAGTAGAGTGATGCCCAAATTGGTGAAACCTCAGTCTGGGTTCCCCTGTACCAGCCAGATTGGTACTTGGACCAAATTTATTGGGCAAAGCATGCTACTGTGTTCTGTAGTGAGAATGCTTCTCGTCTGTGGGAGCAAGCAACCAATTTGCGAAAATTAATTCTTCAGTAATCTTGATTAAAGGTAGATTGGAGTGATTGAGTGTAATATCCCAAATACTGATATTCTACTGTTTTCTATTCCAAGGCTTGCTTGTAGCCTCAGGATTTACAATAATACTGAATAAAAACTTGCATGCAAGGTGCCGGGCAAATGGCCCTAAATTATAGCTAAACTAGGGCAGAGATTTGCAGGGAGAAGATCAACACTTACCACTGATAATCAGGCTGATGATACTTCAGAGATAATACGCATGCAGAAAGACTCAAGAGCTGAACTGATGAAGAACTGGTTCTCCCTTCCCGGTGTTACCGCCCAACAGCACAAACACCCTCCTCAACTAAAGGTGGCGTTTTTGGTGAAGGAGTTGTTTGATGAAGATGAGATTTTGCTGGGATGAAGGTCTTCCCGTGCCGGAGAGAATGACTGGAGCATGCAGAGGTTCTGACCCCTCTAGGCAGGCTAGCGAATTGGTTCACCTGTTTAGCTTCTAATGCCCCCAACTACACGAAACTGATGAGAACTGCTCCGGATGAGCAAACTGAATGCTGATGATCACCCAATAGTGTAGGATGATCCTAGTGATGAAGATGATGCCAATATTCAGAAGACAAACTGAGATCCGGAGAGCCAGCGAATGCTTTGGGGTTTTCTAGCTAAATCCCCAGCTGTATATGAATGAATAAAGATGAAGAGCTGATGGTGGACCTGAATGGCCTACCCTGAAGGAGACTTGGGGCAGATTTCTCATTGCCGAACCCTCGTTAGCTGAAGACTCTGATTGCCGAACCCTCGTTAGCTGAAGACTCTGATTGCCGAACCCTCGTTAGCTGAAGACTCTGTCTTCAACCCCAACTGCTGCTGTTGCTCCAAGACTCCAAATCAACAATAATAATAATAGATATCTTCTTTTAGTCTAATAACCCTTCTTAAATAGATGACCATATGCTTTTAGGTTTTGCATGTCACTTTTAGGGTTTTCACTTCACTTTTGCATGCATGCAATTCTAATTTCATGTTGAATTTAACATTGAAGAAATAAGGCCTGCATGCTCTGCATGCTTTAGGATATGAACTCTAATGGCCTTCTTACTACACTGATGACTTAATAATACTGAATTGATGTACCTTTCTGCTCCTATGTAATATTCCAAACTGATATTTTCTTGTTTATGGGTATACTGTAGAATCAAATAGGAAAGCAAACCTCGAACTTTGCATGCATGCAGTTGCATGCAAATATGTGCCCTAGAAAAATACGGAGATGCTATAAAATAGGAGAAATCAATGCATGTACATACCAGTATATAGATCAAATAAATAAGCTGCTGCTGGGAGCCTGGATGATGTGCTTTCTTTATCTCTGATCACGGTGGCATGGTGTGACGGTGAAACTCTCTGGCTGGATGAATAATCAACCTCTCGGAATAACTGCTGAATGTAACTTGATGATGAACTAGTGCTGAACCTGTATGATCCAACTTGATGATGAACTAGGGCAGATAGATTTCACTGCCGAAATACACTAGTTAGCTGAGCATGCGCTCAACCCCCACCTAACTCGCCGAGCTCTCCAATTCGACTCCACAAATCAATTATCACATAAGTATCTTCTCCATTCACTTTATCTTTCTTTTATAACTTTCAACTGCGAGAACCCTAACTTTTGACCTAATTAGCTCAGTTTAACTTCTAATTTGCAGTTGACTTGCATGTGTGCGCATGGAGACTTAATTGGGTGCATGCATCATTAAATAATGCTCAAATGTCATGCATGCAGGTGGCCTTTGGCTCTGGTGGCCCTCTTCGACCCAATGGTGATATAATATTGATGCCCTAGATCTTTTGTAGATGGCATCAGTCTTCAGCGGATTCCCTGACTGTCAGTACCCACTCGAACCCACAGGAATCACATAGGTTAGCGGGTTGGTCCTCAATGCCTAGGCAAAAGAGGACATTAGAGTCCTCCCTGCTCGAATTTGCTTGTCCTCAAGCAACTGTAAAGCTGGGTGCTGTGATTCCTGTTCTGTCTCCCAAGTGGCCTCCTCTATAGGCAGATCTTTCCATTGAACCAAGTAGTCTCTGATGATTTTGTTCCCCAGTTTCCGCTCTCGCACCTCTAGAATGCGCTCCGGAATCATAATCAATTGCCCCTCATCATCAGGGGGGGGGGGGCAGCTCTCAAATCCCCTATCTGGAGGTCGATGTTCTGGACAGTCTCCGAATATTGTTGGATGTTGCGTGGCCTTATTTGGTGGTTTCCTGAAGGTAACAAAACACTCTGCTGCTCCCTCAATATCTCCCTGTCGGAGCACTGCCTCCATCCTGTGTGATGTCACTGGCGTGGGAGGGTAGGTATTCATCCCTCTCAATACTACCTTTTGTCCCTTTGCTCATGTGAACTCCATCTCCATGGTCTGGTAGTTTGTGGAATACTTCCCTAGGGAATACATCCATTGAACTCCTAATACCACCTTCATGTCATGTACATCCACCACATAAAATGTCTCCATCACTGTATAATTCCCAAGTGTTACTTTTAATTGAGGAATCCTCTGAATACACTCCATGGTGTGACTTGCTGCAGCTACTAAAAACCCATCAAAACTCTCAGTCTGAATGTCTCTCCTTTTAACCCATGCAACATCAATAAAGTTGTGGGATGCCCCACCATCTATCAGCACTCCCACTCTGTGGCCTTGTATGGTACCTCTGATTCAGAGAGTGTGGAATCTAGGAACCCCTGTCATGGTAGCAATGGTACCTCCTGAGGGCGTCAACTCCCTAACTGTCTTTGGTGTCTCTCTCTGCTCCTGATCCGGATAATCATCATCCCCCCCACTGTCAGAATAGGCCTCTATGTAGTAAGTCTTTCCGTTCCCTGAACATCTGTGACCTGGTACCCATGGTTCCTGGCAAGTGAAACATAACTTTTTTCTTCTAAGGTCCTGTTGGGTATTATTGTCCATCCATTCTTTCTTGGGCCATTCTTTTTGGACAGGTTTCCTCTCTTCATCTTCAATAGGGGAATTGGGTTTGGGAGGAAGCCTAACCTTGGGTACTGCATCCTATAAATCTCTAGTCCGTCTGATGGCATCTACTAGGGTGGTGGGCCTATAAGACTTGACCCATCTCCGTAAGGGTTCAGTGAGAGCCTCAGTGAACAACATAATCAACCTGCTCTCTGATATATCTGTCACCATGAGTGCTATCCTCTGAAACTCTGAAATAAATGCATCTGCACTACCTGTCTGCTTGAGTTGTGCCAGCTCTCTAAAGTGGACCTCAGGATCCTTTCGATCAAACCGCTCAATGAGCCTCTGTGTAAAATCTGGGTACAATGTGATGGTGTTGTGACCCAGTGTCACTAACCCGTGATACCACCACTCATGTGCTTCTCTGTCCAAATGCAAAGTAGCCAGTTTAATGGCATCTGTCTCAATCATGGGGTTGAGCTGGAAGTATGTCTCCAACTTCTGTACCGAAGTCCTGGCTGGGCCACCTTGAGTGCCCTCAAAGGTAGGGATAGTCAGTTTCCCTACGGTGCGCTGTAACTCATAGTTCTAGGTAAATGGCCTATTGTAAGCTTTGGGTTTGTTCTTACTTTTAAAGTGGTAGAAGTCAGTGAAGGTCATGGCTGAATGGAAGTCCTATCCTAAAGCTCTATATTCTCTCAGATAGGCACTCATGGGTTCTTCTGGTTCTGCTTGTGCTAGAGGCACTACAACTGGACTATCTAAGAATTGAGGCATGGTAGGTCGGAAGGGCTTGTGTATATGGGGATGGCTTTGCATGTTGGTATATAAGTACACCCTACTACTGCTGGTGGATACCCTATCGCTGTTGGGAAATAAGGGACTGTGTGGGGTGGGCCCATTCTTCTCAGTCATTTGCCTAAAGGTGCTCATCATTTCTTTTTGCCTAGTGTTGAGTTCTTTTATGGCTGATATGAGACTATTGAAAGCTATTTTATCATATTGTTTCTTTGCCTTTTTCAAACTGATACCCTCTGTTCCCCAAATCTATGTCTTCTAACTCCTCTTCTCTGTCTCTATTCCTCTGTCTCCTGTGAGTAATGTTGTATGGGTCTCCTGGATTCATTTATAATTTTTGCATGCCCACAACTGGCAAGGAAATAGCTCTGAAATATGGGGTTGGCAGTTAACAACAAAAATATGCAGTACAAGAGTACATGGTTCCAACGCATGAAAGAGAATGTATGGTGCTGTAGATGACTGATATAATGCAAGATAACAATTCAAACTTTATCCAACAACCTTTAGTGGAAGGAAAACTGTAGCATGCTGAGATCACCCTTCTTTGGGGTCAATTTCGTTTATAGTAACAACAGTCCTAACCTCTTGCAACAAGTAGATCCCCAAAAAAAATGACTAATGAGCTTGGACAGAGATGAAGTCACTCTTGTAGCAGCACGAGTTCCAACAGATGACTGCTAAAATATGTTAATTGATTTAGGATTTGGTCAAATACTGGATTAAACACTGCTATATTACTGTCGAATGGGTTCTCTGCAATAAATAACGAGCTCGGTAGTGAACTCGGTTTCCTCCCAAGAGAGAATGTTTACGGCAGTGGGAAAGCGGCTCAATGAGACCGACTCTCTCTCCTATTGTCGTATGCCTCAACCTCCTCCCGTGCCCTCTCCAATCGTGGCCTTCTTCAAGCTTCATGTTCTCTGCAACCAAAAATTGCGACCTTGTCAAATGGAGATGTTTCCTGCCCGGATGGCCCCACAACCCTTCTGCTGAATTCACGATTGTGCAAGGAAAAATTCGAGTCTTCAAAGCGGTCACAGCAGCAGCAATACGACTTCAATCTCCAGCAAATTCTCAGTTGTAATTACTGAGATCTCTTCTTGCATATCTAAATGCCACTGAAATTTTTGAACCCGGGATCGAAAACGGAGGAGAAATTGAATTCAATTTAGCTGAGGAAAGTATGAATGTATAAAGAAAACTTTGCTTCCGAGTGGAACTAACGGATGTCTAGCTGAAAGACATTGAATTGCACCAGATCGATTCACAGCTCCTTCACAATTGCTCTACAGCTCAGATAGCCTCACCACACAACTACTTGCGCAGGCATCTTCAGCTGCGGACCTCCATTATACGTGATCTAGGGTTTCATTTTCCAGGAGTTCAATTCCTATACTTCTTTGGTTGATGGATACAATAAAGTGGGGATTTGTGTAAAGAAGGGTGTTTATCATAAAATTCCTCAACGCCCAGAAGAAGACAAGAATTCACGGGCCAATTGGAATGGTGTTATCTTTTCCCACAACGATTTCAACGACTACCCTGCACGTATCCCATTTATTTGGAAGATTCACCCTCCTGCTTTAGGGAAAATATTGATTTGGAAGTACCTCGTCTCGGATAGAAAATGAAGTTGTTTAGCCCCTTTCTCTGACCCGATAGATGGATTTCTTGACCGCACCAGCTTTTACTTTTGGTTGGCTCGCGTGACTGTAAGAACTAGGGACAACGGGAGTCGCATGGAAGATCCTTTGCTGAAGAAAGACGGGCAAGAGAGCCGCGCCTCACAATGCTTCTACCAAGCCTCACGACTTGCTCAAAACTCACGGCCTCGGTTTATAAAAATCAACTCCCACAATGAAATGGAAACCCTTAATAGATCCCCGCTCAGGCTGGCAAGAAAACCAGCTCTAATACCACTGTAATATTCCAAACTGATCTTTTCCTGTTTATGGGTATACTGTAGAATCAAATAGGAAAGCAAACCCCAAACTTTGCATGCATGCAGTTGCATGCAAATATGTGCCCTAGAAAAATACGGAGATGCTATAAAATAGGAGAAATCAATGCATGTACATACCAGTATATAGAACAAATAAATAAGCTGCTGCTGGGAGCCCGAATGATATGCTTGCTTTATCTCTGATCACGGTGACACGGTGTGACGGCGAAACTCTCTGGCTGGATGAATAATCAACCTCCTGGAATAACTGTTGAATGAATGTAACTTGATGATGAACTAGTGTTGAAGCTGTATGATCTAACCTGATGATGAACTAGGGCAGATAGATTTCATTGCAGAAATACACCAGTTAGTTGAGCATGTGCTCAACCCCAACTTAGCTCGTCGAGCTCTCCAATTCGACTCCACAAATCAATTATAACATAAGTATCTTCTCCATTCACTTTATCTTTCTTTTATAACTTTCAACTGCGAAAACCCTAACTTTTGACCTAATTAGGTCAGTTTAACTTCTAATTTGCAGTTGTCTTGCATGCTTGCGCATGGAGACTTAATCGGGTGCATGCATGATTAAATAATGCTCAAATGTCATGAATGCATGTGGCCTTTGGCTTTGGTGGCCCTCTTCGACCCACTGGTGATATAATATTGATGCCCTAGATCTTCTGTAGATGGCATTAGTCTTCCGCTGATTCCCTGACTGTCAGTACCCGCTCGAACCCACAGGAATCACATAGGTTAGCGGGTTGGTCCTCAATGCCTAGGCAAAAGAGGACATTATATCCTAGTGTTATCAGCTATGTTGCCAGGAAACGTGGGTATGGGTACGGGTACGGCACTTTTTGAAACAGGGTACTTCGGTACGTCGAGGGTACTATATAT